>CM056385.1:28931998-29231998 GCA_029718625.1 Synaphobranchus kaupii | reverse complement strand
TAAGTCATGAATTCCACCCAAGCTGCCCAGATTACTTTGAAAGAGGAGCTATAATGTCAGAATTGCAGCGGGAATGTGCTCTCAGTCTCTGATATTGAACAGAAATTAACTGAAATGAATGCTTTTTTCTTCCAAACCTAGTCCAGGAAAGCCATTGCTGATCCGATCTGGTTGATTTATTTTATTAGTCAAGCAGATTAGACCCAAGAAAGAGGGTTATGGGTGTTAAATGTTTCTGTCATCTGCTTTAACTGATGAAATAAGTGCCAAGAAATAACGGAAACCGAAAGAATCCACGTCTCTGAAGGACCAGGATTGTGCAGAGCAACATGTACCACCTTACCAGCACTGGTGTGTATTCACACCCACAGTAACCACTACCAGCACTGGTGTGTATTCACACCCACAGTAACCTGTACCAGCACTGGTGTGTACTCACACCCACAGTAACAACTATCAGCACTGGTGTGTATTCACACCCACAGTAACCTGTACCAGCGCTGGTGTGTATTCACACCCACAGTAACCACTACCAGCACTGGTGTGTATTCACACCCACAGTAACCACTACCAGCACTGGTGTGTATTCACACCCACAGTAACCTGTACCAGCACTGGTGTGTACTCACACCCACAGTAACAACTATCAGCACTGGTGTGTATTCACACCCACAGTAACCTGTACCAGCGCTGGTGTGTATTCACACCCACAGTAACCACTACCAGCACTGGTGTGTATTCACACCCACAGTAACAACTATCAGCACTGGTGTGTATCCACACCCACAGTAACCTGTACCAGCACTGGTGAGTATTCACACCCACAGTAACCACTACCAGCACTGGTGTGTATTCACACCCACAGTAACCACTACCAGCACTGGTGTGTACTCACACCCACAGTAACCTGAAGAGAACAGCAAAAAAATAAATATAAGTTTTGGAATACACAGAACGAGAGACAAAAAGCTACAGCAGGTCTACATTTTTTGTCATCTGTTGTTCCTTCGTCGATTATAAAATCACCAACTATGACCCTGAAGCACAGGTTGTCCTTTACAGTTTTTCCCAACAGCTAAGACACATTTCCTGGTTCTATGAGCAAAACATCCCAAACCATTACATCAGCTACCAAAAGAAAGACTAATTTCCCAAAACTATAAACACTATTCACCTGTTTTCACAGATTTGCAGATTTTTTGCAAAACCCTACGCACAAGTCTCTTCATAAAGCATGGGTAACCTCATGTTTTCATCTAGAACGTAATGCCATTCAATATAGAAAACTCCACTCAACACAATTATCACACAGTCCTCAAGGCTCAAACACTAACATGCTACATTGTGCAATCAACAATCATAACTTCGGGATGAATAAAAAAAGCTACGTATGACTTCATTTGTTTTGGAACAATGGATGCCCATAATGGAGAGAGGAAGAGGAACATTGCAAAAGAGCGGAGGTGGACAAGGAAGAAGAATAGGATGGAACATTATTGGCCACTGTGCCATTGTGAATGTCCCTGGCCTGTGTGGAGTCAACGTCGCTCTTTGTGCAGCCATCAGCCATCATGGGGTCCTCCACCACCATGCCACCATGGCTCCATATAACACAGGACATCTGCTCACATTCCTTGATGGTCTTCGGGATGCTCTCTGCCAACAGGAGCAAAGGGATCCAGAGCAGCCCTGCTACGTCATCATTAGGGACAATGTCAACTGTCATTGTCGATGTCAGAGATGTGAGGCAGTGTAAATTACCTTTTTTTCTTTCTTCAACAACAATAATTATGTTTTGTATATCCCTTATTTTTGTTGAATAGTATGTAATTATTTTTGCTATAATTTTATTATGTTGCCTTTGGCTTGCTCTTTAGGCTGGGTTTTTCTGTGAAGTGCATTGTGACAACTAGTTGTGAAATGCGCTATATAAATAAATATTTATCTGATTTGATTTGATACTGGTTTCCCAAATATTTCTTGTCTGCCAGAACATAAAAATATATTTTTTGTGAATTTTGATATTGTGTGCTATTTTACCACTTACTGTTTACATAATTTATGAAAAAGCATGTGGTTACTGATTCATTAAGGGTGTTTTTAATTTATTTACTTTAAATTAGGCTAGCCCTGATTGGAGGAGACTTAGGCTAGCCCTGATTGGAGGAGACTTAGGCTAGCCATGATTGGAGGTGAGTTAGGCTAGCCTTGATTGGAGGTGAGTTAGGCTAGCCTTGATTGGAGGTGAGTTAGGCTAGCCCTGATTGGAGGAGACATAGGCTAGCCCTGATTGGAGGAGAGGCCTACCTCTCACTGATGATAGCTTGCAGCCCGTGGATGTCTGATGTAAATTTGGGAGAAAGTCATTTTGTGGTAACCAGAGGATACCTGAATATCCTAGTCCTGGCAGAACAAGGCATAGTGTGTCCCACCATGCCAGATGACACAGCTTAATGACATTGATCAAACCCTCTGGCATCGGTAGTCTGGTCCATTTTGTAATCTTCTGAGCTACTTTAATGAGTCAGTTTGACGGTAAATGTATGAGGGTGTCATATTGGGTTCAGCAGTGGAGTGTTGCTGAGAGTTTGGGTTGAGGGGTGGGGGGATGGGGTACTCATCTTGATTCACTATGAAGCCATACGCTGGGGAAAAATGTTCCTGAACCCTGCTCATTGAAACTCTGAGCATTGCCTTCCCTCGACACATTTCATTAAGATCGCAGCAATACCCTGAGACGATGCGTGCGTGCACGCATCCGTGTGTGTGCGCGGCGTGTGTGTCTGGTGTGTATGTGGTGTGTTGTGTGTGTCTGCGTGTGTGTGTGTGCGTGTGTGTGTGTGTGTGTGTGTGTCTGTGTCTGCCACAGGCTACATGAGCCATGTTCCTTAACCTTCAGTGAGTGAGTGACAGTGATGTATAGGTATCTGATTGAACATACGTATATGAATGATAGAGTGAAGTTCTCTTAAGAACAAACCTGAGTAGTTTGTATGTGTGTGCATGGGGGGGGGGGGGGGGGGCACAGGATCTCACAGGAGATAAACATCAGTGTTTTTGGTGGGGGGGGCTGGAGGGGGCATCTTTGGGACGTCAGGTCGATATATGCCCAGGGCAGCTCGAGTGTCTGTGTTGATTTAAACACTCAAGCTGCTGATGCATTATGAATGGCCTAAGCTATGTTTAAATAGCCTTTGCTGTGTCCGACGGGGATCTGAGGAACACTTACTGTATCACTGTAATCCAGTCCAACTAAGGCAGAAAGCTACTGAAACAAACCATCCCATTCAGAAAACAGAATCGTAATGGCCATCCAATATTATTTTATCATCTTTACTTCTTATTCATGGGCCAGAGCCAAATGTCGCATACAAAACTGGTTAACCGGTTACTATGCTATCTAGTCTCAGTAAAAAAAAAAGATAGATCAGTAATTTCAGGCCAGAGCTGATTTCAAGATCCTCCTCCTCACCTATAAAGCCTCAAAAAGGATTAGCGCATGGTATTTACCTAACCTTATTAGTCCGTATATGCCTGTGTGCGCTCTCCCCTCTGGACAAGGACTATTCGGTTACCCCAAGGGTTAATGAGAAGTCCTCTGGGAACAGAGCATTTGTCTACCGTGCTCTTTGTCTCTGGAATGCCTTTTCTGCATCTGTTAGAGAAGCAGGTACAGTTGATTTGAAAAATGTTAGTTGTTTTCCCCTTTTTTTTTTTTTTCCCCCAATTTGGTAGCCAATTGAACCCCTATGTAATTCAATTCCCTATGTAGCAACCGCAGAGAATTTGCCGCTACAACCCCTTCAGCCAGCAGTAGGAAAGAGGCCGCCACGCCCTCTTCAGGGCTCAACCCCTGCAAGCAGTGACCGTGAATCCAGTTCGCCGTGGCCGATTATATGTGACGATTCTCCCCTGCCGAGTCCCTCCCACCGGTCATGTTCGGATCTGGCTGGACCGGGGATCGCACCCCCGATCCCGGGGTGCAACCGCACAGACTTTAAGTCTGCACCTTTGTCCGCTCCTGTTCTTACAGCCTGCCGTTGCGTTGCTGGATGGTTTTAAGAACATTAATGGAACAGTATTGATCTTCAGAAGTGTCTGACATTGGTTGGATGGTTCCTACTTACTCTACGACATATAATGACTATTCCATTTTTATTTTCTTTATTTTATTCTTAGTTTGGGTTTACTACATGTCTTTATGCATACATGTTATTTTATCTCTAGTGGTTTGAGACCCATGTTGGTGATAATGCATCTTTAATAAAATTTGATTGATTGATTGATTGACCATGTAGACCATTGATTTAGTACAAAGCTGATCAGGCTCCGTCACTATTCAAGTAAATCCACAATACTACTCATCCCAACACAAAGGATTTAGATAGTCAACATGTGAGCAAAATAGCAGAAGAATGTTAAACTACAAAGGCAGATGAAAAACATTAAGGCGGTGTAAACTTGCATACCCAGGCTCTGGAAATGTTCAAAGCTATTTAGGTAGCAACAACACTAGCATGGAAACACCAGTGTGAAGTCACTTAACAGGGTTTTGGGCCCTAGGACCTGTGGGAAAATGGCACAGGGTCATATATCAGCAGCTGGAATGCTGCAGGAGGAATAGGACGGGATTATTCTATGGAAAATGTCGCCTCAAGCCTAAGTCTACAATATCCCATAAAAGCACATTTGGTCACTGATGTCCCTGCCAAACTCACCCCAACAAGCATCCCTCTTTCAAAGTCACTGAGAACTCCTCTTATTGCCATGGTAGCCATAATTAATTATAGGCAAGCAGGTTTGTCCAGCATTTTTTATACGCGGCGCTGTGCGTGCCGGGGTGCTATTTCCTTAATTAATGGATGAGCGGTGCGGTGTGTTTCCTCTGCTCTGCATATACTTGTCATCCTTCATTAATGCAGGCATTTCCATTTTTTTTGTGCACTAACTGTAAGTGATATCCACTTGAGGACAGGCACTGCAACGAATGTTAATGTCTTATTAGCATCTGAGTTAATGGTTAATTAATGGTACCTTAACACGTAGTGATGGACTCGTGAGAATAAAGCAAGCAGTGACTGTTTTATCCAAACTTGTGGCTGGTCGACTAAACATCCATCTTCCAAACTGTGTGGTTATACATTTGTAGTGTGGGTTATTACCGTAGTGTAAGCCCTTTCCGCAGGGCCATGCACAGTGCCCTCCATAATGTTTGGGACAAAGATTATTTATTTATTGATTTATTTTGGCTCTGTATTTTAGATTTGTAATCAAGGTTACAAATTAAAAAAGGTTTGATTTTGTAATCAAACAATTTCTACATGGTGAAACCAAAATGTATAAAATAAATTATAATAAAGCTGAGAACCTGCACTTTGCACTTTGATTAGCACCTGATTGTGACAATGAAAGCTGAGAAGCACGTGTGTTTTTGTTTGATTGCAAATCTAAAATTGAGTTTCAGATCATAAACTTGGCTATGGGGGATATGGAAACCATTCTTAAAATAGTCTCCGTAAAGGGTCCAGCGGAATATTTTGTAAGTAATGAAACTCAATACTTTGGGATGAATAAAAGTGTTTTCTGACCTGGTAATGTGTTTTTAAATGTTCCAGTGCACAAATTGACCAATCAAAATTAAATTAAAAAAACATGAAAAATGACACTATGACATATTGACCTAGGTGTTCCAGGTTGAAAAGCTGGGTTCGTATTTCTCCCTCAGGTATTTTGGTACGGAGCTCCTTAGCCAATTAAAATATCTCAGCTATTCCTCGATTTTTCCAATTTTGGCCATGTACTGGTGAGCTGCTGGCTGGCTGGCTCATCAGACAAAGAGACTGCTCACGCGTGTGGATGGGTCCCATGGCCTGGTAATGAACCCGGGCTGCATCAGTGCTGACTGTGGCCGCCAGCCCCACGGGGAGGTGCATAAATTCTAGCGTTGCGTAGGTAGGAAGGGAATGAGACGGCGGGGTGATTGTGTCACGTTGCACACCTGCGACCCGCCACCTCCCCCCCCTTCCCCCCCTGGTAAATTAGGCACTTTAATTAGCAGTAAATATCTCACTTCAATCATTAACATATTAAATGTGCAACACTTTGTGACCAAGGCATTGTTATAAACAGAGGGCCTTGTGTTTTTACTGTTATAGTCGATCTCCGTTATCGACATCGCTTTCTGAGTGAGCTTTCTGCGTGCTCTAAAGAGCATGGGTGCGTTAGATGTGAACCTCTCACAAAAATACAAACTGACAGTATGGCCGGGGTTATGAGAGGTAATTTGCCTGAGCTATAACTCATCAGTGCTTCCATCCATATATAAAAGCCAAGCTACAGGTAAGATAAGGACATCTGAACAAACGCTAAATAATGCAAGGCTGTCTGGGTAGCTGACAGTCGCTCGGCAACACTGACGAGACAGTCAGGGTCGTGAGTCATAACTCGGCGACCTGAAACACCGTGGAGACGGTGACCGCGGACTTGCGGAGGAATGCCCCACCCTCTCTCCCCGGCGACCTTTTTTGCGTTGTGCTAAGACTTTGACAGACCGTCAAAAAGGCTTTGAATAACGATAGGGTGGAGGTTAAGCATGTGCGTGCGTGTGGACATTCTGTCAACGCTGTTTATTTATGGTTGTCTGGAGACTGGCAGCAGGGCGTTGTGCCAGTGCATGAAAGAATCGCAGTATGTAGCGAGGAGCTGCAGCCTGTGGTGAAGGCTTGTCTATATCCACTGTATCTTCATTAGAAACGCTTCATAATTAGCGCCCGCCTGAGTGATGTACGACAGCTATTTTACTTAAGAGCGTTCACCATACTTCGGCTCAGGTGGAGCGGGAGGGATTATTTCATTAGCAATTTAAACTGTGGGATGGTTAGAATGCCATGTTGGGAATTTGGCTAGAAACACCCCGCCCCCCCAACACCACCCCCTCAAACTCCTTATGATGAGTGCTATGGGATATGCTATAAACACAGGCAATCGGGCAGCCTGAGATCTCCGTCTAATGTTTCCTCCAAATGATGGCGTCTCCTGCAGCACAGTGTCCCCATCACTGTTGTTGGTTACAACCAACAGCAGGGAGGGAGGACTGCCCCCCACTGCTCTACCAGCAACACTACCAACAGCAGCCTGGATTTCCCAATTGACACGCCTTTTATCCCTAAATATAAAAAATCTGTGATCAAATAGAATCTGTGAATCTCATTTTGGAGCCAAAGCTTGTGAAGTTTAAAACCTGTATGGGAAAGTGCCACCAGAATCACCCACAAAAAATCAGAGATAAGAATTAAAAAAGGTTGTATTTTTCCTTACATTTTAAACAGCTACCCCACAAATGACCCCACACAACACCTTTGTGAACAAAGTTGGTACAGGACGTTTGAAAACACAACACTAGGTTTATTGCGTTTCCTATTTAATCCCAACACATTTGGAAAAATCATATAGTGTCAAGACGAAAAAATAAGGTTAACTGGTTTTCAAGAGACGTCAAACACTGAATCAGGTGAAATTGACCTGGAATATACAAACTCCAATTCATTACTGGGTATAAAAGGAGCATCCACAAAGGCTCGGGCGTTTACAAGCAAGGATGGGTCGTGGTTTGCCACTTTGCGAAAAACTGCGTGAGCGAATAGTCCAACAGTTTAAGAACACCGTTTCTCAATGCACGATTGCAAGGAATTTAGGGATTTCACCATGTACAGTCCATAATATTATTAAAAGATTCAGAGAATCTGGAGAAATCTCCGTGCATAAAGGGCAAGGCCGGAAAACCCATATTGAATGTCCGTGACCTTCGATCCCTCAGACGGCACTGCATTAAAAACCAACATGCTTCTATAATGAATATAACCACATGGGCTCGGGAATACTTCGGAAAACTGTTGTCAGTAAACACAGTTCGTCGCTGCATCTACAAACGCAAGTTAAGACTCTACTTCGCAAAGCGTAAGACATACGTATATCAACAACATCCAGAAACGGCACTGACTTCTCTGGGCTCAAGCTCATCTGAGATGGACTGACGCAAAGTGGAAACGTGTGCTGTGGTCTGACCAGTCCACCTTTCTAAAAAGCAGTACTTTAGCAAACCTTCTGTCTAACATTGATAATCTGACTCAATAATGAAACTTAGTTTTTCATTGCATAAACATGTGTTGCAATATTTCACATGCATCTTTTGGGGCATATACACTACTCACAAAAAGTTAGGGATATTCGGCTTTCGGGTGAAATTTCAGGATGAACCTAAAATGCACTATAACCTTTACAGGTGAAATTAATTTGACCTTCTCTAAACTTTTGAATGCACATGTCCAACTATTCAATGTTTCAGTACTTTTTGCACAACTTGCTGTTCTCTAACAAGGAGCTGAACGGCAAAATTCACAACAGGTGTTTGATCCATGAATCGACCAATAAATTTCCTGGTTCAATTAGAATTGGTATTTAAACAGTCCTCTTCATCATGCTGTTCACATTTTGACATCATGAGACCAAGACGACACCTAACAATTGATCAACAGTACCTCGCCATTGCGAGGCTTCAAACAGGATGTTCTCAGAGGGAAGTGGCCACTGAGCTTAGAGTGTCACAGAGTGTCATCAGCAGGTTGCAACAGAGATACAGAGAGACTGGAAGAGTCACAGAAAGGCATAGAAGTGGACGTCCTTTGGCCACATCCCACACTGATGACCGCTTCATTGTGAACAGTGCCCTGCGGAACCGGATGATGAATGCCACTCAACTCCAGGCACATTTAAGGGAGGTGAGAGGCACCCAAGTGTCACGTCAGACCATTCGAAACCGTTTACATCAGCGTGGTCTGCGTGCTAGACGACCTGCAAGGGTACCTGACCACACCACCAGGCACAGGCGTCATCGTCTTGCATGGGCCAGGGAGCATTTACGCTGGACGAGGGACCAGTGGGCCTCAGTGCTGTTCTCTGATGAAAGTCGATTCACGTTGAGCAGAAATGATGGCCGCCAACGATGTTGGAGACGTCAAGGAGAGCGCTATGCATCAGCCACTGTTGTCACCAGACGACCCTTTGGTGGTGGCGGTGTTACAGTGTGGACAGGTGTGTCTAGTCAATACAGAACTGCCCTACACTTTGTGAATGGTACAGTGACAAGCCCATACTACCTGAATAACATCATTAATCCAGTCATTGTGCCCCTGCATGAACAACACAGGCCTAATTTCATCTTCATGGACGACAATGCTCCAGCTCATCGAGGTCGCATCATTAGGGAAAGGCTGCTGGAGACTGGGGTACCTCAAATGGAGTGGCCTGCACTTTCTCCAGACCTGAATCCCATAGAAAACCTATGGGATCAGCTGACTCACCGTGTAGAGGCTCGTAACTCTGTACCCCAGAACCTCAATGACCTGAGGGCCGCCCTTCAAGAAGAGTGGGATGCCATGCCTCAGCAGACAATAAGTCGACTTGTGAACAGCATGAGACGTCGTTGTCAAGCTGTAATTGATGCTCAAGGGCACATGACAAGTTACTGAGACATTGACATTTTTGTTGTGGTATACCCACCACTGTTGTTGGCTTTTGTTTCAATAAATTGTTTGAGATGAGGAAATCACCATTGCATGCTTCTACTTAAATGCCCTACTTTCATGATACATACAATATCACTGTAGCGTGAACTTACATTTTCCATAAATTTCACCCGAAAGCCAAATATCCCTAACTTTTTGTGAGTAGTGTATTTAATAAATTCCCCCTTTAGGGAGATCGAATCTGCATTAGACATTATGGAAAGTGCATTTTGATTTTATTTAATTTTTTTTTCTCATATTATACATTGTCCAAGACTGAGTATTCAAGCTTCAATTTCCCTCCATTATCACCATATGAATCTCCAGGTGTTGTTGTGCAAAGAGAGGCTCCTTTCGCTCCTTTAGCAAATATGAATGTATTCCCTAAAATTCTCAAGAATGAAGATTAATATCAATCAATTACCTTGTGCAAAGTTCAGAGGCTCTCCTTAAGGAAATCACCATGGCTTTACTTATTTATCTTTATTTTTTCAGTTACCAACAATGTAATTCTGTAGAATTACTCCAAATTCACGTGGAATACCTGAATATATGGTTTCAACCCCATGATGATATCAGTACAAAGCCAAATTCGAAAAGAAATACACATTTTTATGGTTTAGCCTAACAGTGGGTTAACACAAGACAATCCAACAGAAACATAATTATACGTATCAATAGGATATGGAATCAATTTGTAATATATAAATCAGTTGACTGGGCATTATCTGCTTGATTTACACTCTTAATTAATGTATTAATTTGCAATCTTAATTAATTTGGTTGTCATTGTATTGAACAATATATAAATATTTAAAGTATTATATGATTTATAGTTTATAATATATTTTTCTTTGTACAGTTAGCATAGGTGGAGTTAGCATAGGTGTGATTAATGTAGGTGGAGTTAGCACATGTGCGGTTAGCATAGGTGAGTTAGCACATGTGCGGTTAGCATAGGTGGATTTAGCACACGGGTGGTTAGCATAGGTGGAATTAGTGTAAGCGCGGTCAGCATAGGTGTGGTTAGTATAGGTGGAATTAGCGTAAGCGCGGTCAGCATAGGTGCGGTTAGCATAGGTGGAGTTAGCACATGTGCAGTTAGCATAGGTGGAGTTAGCACATGTGCGGTTAGCATAGGTGGAGTTAGCATAGGTGCGGTTAGCATAGGTGGAGTTAGCACATGTGCGGTTAGCATAGGTGGAGTTAGCACATGTGCGGTTAGCATAGGTGGAGTTAGCATAGGTGCGGTTAGCATAGGTGGAGTTAGCACATGTGCGGTTAGCATAGGTGGAGTTAGCACATGTGCGGTTAGCATAGGTGGAGTTTGCACATGTGCGGTTAGCATAGGTGGAGTTTGCACATGTGCGGTTAGCATAGGTGGAATTAGCACATGTGCGGTTAGCATAGGTGGAATTAGCACATGTGCGGTTAGCATAGGTGGAATTAGCGTAAGCGCAGTCAGCATAGGTGCGGTCAGCTTGGCAGCGGTTAACGTAGGTGCGGTCAGCTTGGTCACCGCAAGGCAGCGTAATTTCCTCTGCATCACTTGACCTAATTTCAGCCAACAGTAATATCATCACATCGGTCCTGGGCAGAGACCTTTTGAGGGGCACATGCTCAAAGTGAGAAATGGGCACATCAACCTAGAAAAACTGTTTTACCGGCACACCCAGTTATTGTACAGAATATATATTTACCAAAATTTACGACTGAAAATTAATGACAGCATGGGGTCATTGAGAAAAGTTGACAGAAAGGCACATAACTTCTCTGCCTTTGGGTAAGTGTGCATTCCCCCTGACGCCTTCCAAACTGTTTACAGCATTTACGTGACCGAAATAACAGTTACGCTATGCTAGGTGCAAAAATAAAGTTGAGCGAGCAATTACGCGCGATTCAATAATTGGCGCTTTGCCGTCTTGAGGCCCTTGCCTACCGTCCCTGACCTAACTGCACGTCGCCTACCTACATGTTCTCATATCACACCTTTCACAAAGGAAAGTGTCTGGTTAGCTCCGCTAAGCTCCTTCCAGGCAATAAGGATCCATTTACACAGCAGGCTGCAGACACCGGCACACTCAGACAGTGTGTACGTGTTTGTCACTCTCCTTCAAAAAATAAATGTAAAAAAAAATGCAACCCCCCTTTCCCCAACCTCCCTCTCCCACGCCGGTCTCTCACAATCTCCCACCCCCCAATCCACCCCTTTCTCCCTCTCACACTCTGACATGTAAAGATTAATTTTGCCTCAGAAAAATCAAGATAAAAATGGAAAAAAGGGATAAATTAAATGAAAGCGCTGGCAGGGTGTCGGCAGGAGACTCCACCAGTCTGAGTCATCCCCCCAATACAGCTCAGCTCAAAACCCAGGAGAGCAGGTGTGTGATTAGGCTTGAGTAGAGGCCATTCCGTTCCAGAACCTCAATGCAAAACCCTGAGAAACGATCCAGAACGAGGGATCGCCAGGGTCAGAGGCAGAATCATGTGGATGAATATTTTCACATTTACCCAGTATAAACATAATTTCACCATTTCATATCATTTACCCAGTATAAACATAATTTCACCGTTTCATATCATTTACCCAGTATAAACATCATTTCACCATTTAATTTAATTGCAACAGCAGCAGCATGATATTGAACTGAGCATGTGCATATTGATCTGGGTGTGGCTTGCTCTCAGATAGCATGTGCATATTGATCTGGGTGTGGCTTGCTCTCAGATAGCATGTACATATTGATCTGGGTGTGGCTTGCTCTCAGATAGCATGTGCATATTGATCTGGGTGTGGCTTGCTCTCAGATAGCATGTGCATATTGATCTGGGTGTGGCTTGCTCTCAGATAGCATGTGCATATTGATCTGGGTGTGGCTTGCTCTCAGATAGCATGTGCATATTGATCTGGGTGTGGCTTGGTCTCAGACAGCATGTGCATATTGATCTGGGTGTGGCTTGCTCTCAGATAGCATGTGCATATTGATCTGGGTGTGGCTTGCTCTCAGATAGCATGTGCATATTGATCTGGGTGTGGCTTGCTCTCAGATAGCATGTGCATATTGATCTGGGTGCGGCTTGCTCTCAGATAGCATGCACATATTGATCTGGGTGTGGCTTGCTCTCAGATAGCATGTGCATATTGATCTGGGTGTGGCTTGCTCTCAGATAGCATGTGCATATTGATCTGGGTGTGGCTTGCTCTCAGATAGCATGTGCATATTGATCTGGATGTGGCTTGCTCTCAGATAGCATGTGCATATTGATCTGGGTGTGGCTTGCTCTCAGATAGCATGTGCATATTGATTTGGGTGTGGCTTGCTCTCAGATAGCATGCGCATATTGATCTGGGTGTGGCTTGCTCTCAGATAGCATGCGCATATTGATCTGGGTGTGGCTTGCTCTCAGATAGCATGTGCATATTGATCTGGGTGTGGCTTGCTCTCAGATAGCATGTGCATAATGATCTGGGTGTGGCTTGCTCTCAGATAGCATGTGCATATTGATCTGGATGTGGCTTGCTCTCAGATAGCATGTGCATATTGATCTGGGTGTGGCTTGCTCTCAGATAGCATGTGCATATTGATTTGGGTGTGGCTTGCTCTCAGATAGCATGCGCATATTGATCTGGGTGTGGCTTGCTCTCAGATAGCATGCGCATATTGATCTGGGTGTGGCTTGCTCTCAGATAGCATGTGCATATTGATCTGGGTGTGGCTTGCTCTCAGATAGCATGTGCATAATGATCTGGGTGTGGCTTGCTCTCAGATAGCATGTGCATATTGATCTGGGTGTGGCTTGCTCTCAGATAGCATGTGCATATTGATCTGGGTGTGGCTTGCTCTCAGATAGCATGTGCATAATGATCTGGGTGTGGCTTGCTCTCAGATAGCATGTGCATATTGATCTGGATGTGGCTTTCTCAGATAGCATGTGCATATTGATCTGGGTGTGGCTTGCTCTCAGATAGCATGCGCATATTGAGATTCATCATTCTTATGCAGGGCGTGGCTGCCTGCAGTCCTTTCAATGCTATTCCGCCAAGTGAGAACAAGACGATTGATGCTGTACTTGAATACTTTCAGATTATGAAAAGCGATATTTTCAAAAAAATGTTCAAACATGAAACATACAACCCCAATTCCAAAAAAGTTGGGACGGTAAATTAAATGCAAATAAAAACAGAAAGCAGTCATTTGTAAGTTTACTTTGACTTGTATTCAAACATAAACAGTATAAAGACAAGGTATTTCCTGTTTTACCTAATCAACATGTTTTTTGAAGATATACGTTTATTCTGAAATTTATGCCTGCAACACCTTCCAAAAATGTTGGGACAGGGGCAATTTAGGACTAATAACAATGTGACAATTTGAAATAACAAGGTGATGTGAAACAGGTGATGTGAAACAGGTGAGGCAATCGTGTTATAGTATATAAGAAGCCTCCAAGAAAGGCCTAGTCCTTCAAGAGCAAGGATGGGTCGAGGCTCGCTAATTTGCCAACAGATGTGTCAGCGAATAATCCAGCACTTTGAGAACAATGTTCCCCAAAGACAAATCGGTCGAATTTTGGGCATTTCACCCTCTACAGTACACAATATAATTAAAAGATTCAAAGAATCCGGTCAAATCTCGGTGCGTAAAGGGCAAGGCCGAAAACCATTTCTGAATGTGCGTAATCTCCGATCCTTCAGACGACACTGTCTTAAAAACCATCATGCGTCTGTAATGGATATCATGACATGGGCTCGGGAATACTTCGGTAAACCTTTGTCAGTCAACACCATTCACCGCTGCATCCACAGATGCAAGTTAAGGCTTTACTATGCAAAGCGAAGCCATACATCAACACTGTCCAGAAGCGCCACCGACTTCTCTGGGCTTGGTCTCATCTGAGATGGACAGAAGCATAGTGGAAGCGTGTTTTGTGGTCCGACGAGTCAACATTTCAAATAGTTTTTGGAAAAAACAGCCGGTATGTTCTCCGGACAAAAAAGGAAAAGGACCATCCAAGCCGTTATCAGCGTCAGGTCCAAAAGCCAGAGTCTGTCATGGTATGGGGGTGTATCAGTGCCCATGCCATGGGTAACTTGCACATCTGTGAGGGCACCATTAACCCTATTTACTTTGGCCTATTTTATACAATTTTCGCCTAGTTTTTACTAGTGTCAATTAAGTGCCAATATCTCAAAAACGATTCACTGCACATCCATGGTTGAAAGTTTCAATGAAAGAAGAGGCTTGTACCATTCAGAAATTTGCATCAGAATAAATTTATGTAAAAATGGTCACATACAGTTTATACATAATACACATAAAAAAACTAAAAAAAGTACAAAACGCCTTGTGTTTTTACAGTTTAGCACTGAATATTTCAACTTCAAAGTACTGGAGCAAGCCAGACTTCCTTACACTAGTGCACTGATATGTTGTCCACTTGGGTTTAGAATTTGGTAAAGATATCTACAGGCTTTCCTTATGCATTGGTATTTTTACCAAAACGGGGCCCGGGTGTCCCGAAACGTTTCCAAACGTCGCCAAATATAAAACATGTGCATATCTTTCTGTCTAGGCATGTCAATCATTAGAAAACTTTATTTTTCTTTTAAAACATTTTTTGTAATACAGAATGTGAAGAAAATTAACCTACACATGTTTTGTGTTTATGTGTATGAGGGTATTCTCTTACAAAGCGTGCCCAAAAGTGCCCAAATACCTCTCCGAAAAGGATTACTTACCCTAATGTTATCCAACCAATCTGCTTTACATTTAAAATGGCACTGTACTTCAAAGTTAGATTTACCAGAGCCCCATAAGCCAGCAGAATAACAGGTTTATCTATAACAAGCCTTCAACTTGACTTTTTACAGCAAAAGTAATGAATTATACATCACTATTTGGCAAACCTGTCTGTTACCACCTCCTACGACAGAGGTGTTAGGTGGGGGAGGGGTGTCTTCACTGTCCTCCCTGAAAAAGACAGATTCAAGTACATTACTAAGTAGAATCACTAAAAAATGAGAACACAAATTATCTCAAAAAGACATATGGCAAGTATTACAATTAAGTGGAAAAAAAATTTTATTTTATAAAAAAAAAATATATATATATATATATATATATATATATATATATATATATATACACACACACACACACACACACACATATATATATTATATATACGTATATACATTAAAAAATCTTACATCCACAGTACGTCTGATATTAGCTCCAACATAATTAGCAATCGTAGCTAACTAGGATTTATGAATTTGTTTGTCAGCTTGCACAAACTAAATTACATTATTATAATACTGTAATGTCTTGACTGAACCGTGAAATAAAGTACTGAGAATGGATGTCGTTTCATGCGTAAATTCAACAACTAGCCCTTGTGTTGGTTGCTGCACAAAGAAACTGCGAATGAACGCTAGAAAACAAACAAAGAGCAGGCGCTCCTTAGCCTGTGACGCCATAGAAGCTAACTAGCGAACTCCTGCGAGAATCCATTTATCACCAAACTAAAA
Organism: Synaphobranchus kaupii; assembly: GCA_029718625.1. Lineage (NCBI taxonomy): Eukaryota > Metazoa > Chordata > Actinopteri > Anguilliformes > Synaphobranchidae > Synaphobranchus > Synaphobranchus kaupii. The sequence continues at coordinate 29,215,903 of CM056385.1, read as the reverse complement.
ATACTCTAGATAATAGCGCTCCATACTGTTGATAATTATGATGATAATAATAACAATAATAATAATAATAATTTGTATTATATATTTTTAAAAACACTTACATGTCCAGGCACGGGTCCATGCCAGTCATTGCTCTGCCAGAACACAGACTTCTTCGCCTCTGGGACACTTCTTCACCTCCAAAACCTGAGCAACCGTGAAATAAGCGCTCTTCTTTCCACCGTTGATTGCCACGTTCGCGTATAAATGTATAAAATAATCGTAAACTTTGAAGCAGCAAAGACATCACCAGCGCAATTGCATCATACAGCTGCCCGTGTCTGCGTACAGAGAAAGACTGGTCTGTGACGTTTTTTCAGCTCACAAAAAAAGCTACACATTGCTAAATACATCGGGATAGACTGAAAACGTAATTGTAACAGCAATCCAGCCCATCCCTTCCAGGATAAACTCAGTCAAAATGGCCACAGGCGTCATATGATGCTGTCGACAGTCAGGAGCGCACAGCCGATTGCCCTATGGGCTGTCTTTACGCGTGGATACAGCGCCGTTCACAGTCGCTTGAATATGACATATTTTGCTTCGTTTGAAAGGGCATGAACCCCCGTAGAAGATAATCTACGTGTTTTACGTTAGATCATTCCTGTAGCAGTCTAGTAATGCTTTTACGCAACGGTAGTAACGTAGTACAAACGCAAAAGCGAAGGGTACGCACTGTGGAAATTGAGACTTTCCTGGATAATGGATAAATGGGTTACGAAAAAACGTTGAGGATTCTTCAGAAAAGGGTTATAACTGCATAACCAGGTATCGTATTTGGTTGCTTAAACATGTTTATCAAGAGAATTTGTAGAAAATAAAATGTATTTATACAAAACCGGAAGTATATCGGTTGTATGCATACTGAAGTGAGCACGGGAAAAAAAACACCTAATGTTTATTTATACAACTTTTCAATAATATACAATTGTTCCTGAATCGGATCTTGATTTTTCAGCGTGTTGAAATGGTACCAAGAGCTTTTGTGATACGCATTTTATTGCCTGTGATTGCGGCGAGGTGAAGGCTGTAAACAAATAAAAAAAGTGGGTTGGGCTATTAGCACCCTGCTGCTTTATGGCTCTGTAGTGTAACCTGAGAGCTGATAAGCATATAAACGAATGTGTTCGCAGGCTGTGACTGTTTTTAACAATTTTGCGTCGAAAGTTCCGTGTTTTATTAACGTTATAATTTAGAATTTAAGAGAAATATGAACACTATAAAAAATTGGACCGCATGCGTCCCACCACTAGGGGGCCAAAGCCTATAGAGTTAATGCAGAAAAATATGTACAAATTTTGGAGCAACATAATGCTGCCATCCAGACACCGTCTTTTCCAGGGACGTCCCGGCATTTTCCAGCAGGACAACGCCAAACCACATTCTGCCCGGATTACAAGTGCATGGTTGCGTACACAGAGAGTGCGGGTGCTAGATTGGCCTGCCTGCAGTCCTGACCTGTCTCAGATTGAGAATGTTTGGCACATTATGAAGCGCAAAATACGGCAACGAAGGCCCCGTACAATTGCGTAACTGAAGACCTGCATAATGGAAGAATGGGGGAAAATTCCGCTTGCTAAACTTAACCAACTGGTGTCTTCAGTGCCCAAACGCTTAATAAGTGCTATTAAAAGAAAGGGTGATGTTAAACAGTGGTAAACAGTCAACTGTCCCAACTTTTTTGGAGCGTGTTGCAGTCATCAGATTTGAAATGAGTGTATATTTTCAAAATAACTATTAAATTCACAAGGTAAAACATCAAATATGTGTTGTTGTAGTGTTTTCAATATAGTAAAGGGTGAATAGAATTTACAAATCACTCCTTTTTGTTTTTATTAGCATTTTCCATACTGTCCCAACTTTTTGGGAATTGGGGTTGTACATGAAAACATAGTTAATATAATATCCTCGGACAGGATGTTTTTTTGGGCCAACCGGAATTCGGGACTTCCTGCTAGACTAGGACAGGCTGTTTTTTGGGCCTCGCGGAATTCGGGACTTCCTGTTAGACTAGGGCTGTGTCCGAATCTACTGTGCCCTATCTACTACACCCTATCTATTGCGCCCTGTCTCCTGCGTACAGTGCACTGGCAGAAGTGTGCTGTTTAATGTGCACTGTTTAGCAGTCCACGAAAAATATCCACCATACTATTTTCCAACCGTACTGTGGAAGTGTCGTAAACAGGTCATAAGACGTCCCATTTGTGTTGTCATGTCTGCGGTCTTACAGCTAAATTGGGATACTTTCAAAGTGCAGTCACGGGTAAAAATTTTAAGTCGCAAAGCACGCACTTATTTTAAAAAGTAAAAATATGATGATTTCTATTTAAAATCCGTTCGTTTCGGTTAAAAATATATTTTGGCTAGTTTTCAGTCGCCATTTGGCTGGAAAGTCTTGCAAGATCTGGCAAACCTGCGCCCCACCCTTGTGCTGCCATGTCATGTGTTGTTTTTCTTGTATTTAGGTTTAGGGAAGGAAAGGAAAACGTCAGCGAAGCTACGCCTCATTTTAAAAAAAATGAAGCTTCACGTCATATTTATGCGACCACAATGTTTGTGTACTTCTTGAAAAGTGTGCTCAGTGAAACCCCGGAAGTGTGTCATCCGGGTGTTTCAAGTATACTGCAATTTGAAAGATTTTCGCCTACTCAACGACTTTCTCATCCTATCTACTCACCACGGCTACTCAATAGTGCGGAAGAGTGGTGATTCGGACACATCATTGGACAGGCTGTTTTCTGGGCCTAGCGGAATTCTGGACTTCCTGTTAGACTAGGACAGGCTGTTTTTTGGGCCTAGCGGAATTCTGGACTTCCTGTTAGACTAGGACAGGCTGTTTTTTGGGCCTAGCGGAATTCTGGACTTCCTGTTAGACTAGGACAGGCTGTTTTTTTTGGGCCGAGCGGAATTCTGGACTTCCTGTTAGACTAGGACAGGCTGTGTTTTGGGCCTAGCAGAATTCTGGACTTCCTGTTAGACTAGGACAGGCTGTGTTTTGGGCCTAGCGGAATTCTGGACTTCCTGTTAGACTAGGACAGGCTGTTTTTTGGGCCTAGCGGAGTTCTGGACTTCCTGTTCTTCTCCTCAAGATCTCAGGTGGTTGCACATTCAGCCCCTGTTCTCTGCATTCATTCATGGAGTAGAATATAGGGTTCACCCCTACGCCGCCAAAAATCTCATTCCAGTAAGATTGGCTCTTAATTACTTCCTCTATTTAATAGGAAAGGGAACAGGCAGGTGGAGGGTTTTTGCAGTGCATCATGGGAAAGATTTCCGCATCACTCAGAGGCCCAGCGTCCCTTCTGTCACGTGCTTGCGTATGTCCTTGCTTGTATGTGTGTCTGTGTCTGTGTGCATGCGTGTGTGCGTGCGTGCAAGTGCAGTGAAATTGCACAAATGATGCCTGCCACTTTAAATCGGCAGACACAGCCTTTTTACAGGCAAAGGACACGAGCATCCAAAACACACTAGAGAATGCTGTTCCTTCAGCTTGTAAACCATGCTGTTACACCTGCGGTGCTGTAATCCTCTTCATAAGACGAGCCTTTTTTCTTATCCCTGCAAATGTCAGACTTTGCTGCATCATTATTATCGGTTTATTCTATCGGTTGCCAGATATTGTGATGGAAACTTGCACAGAATGCTCTTTTCCACAAGAATTCCTCAGAGCGGGGGGGATTAGTGCAGGCTCAGGTTAAACACCTCGCCCCAGGGCACTGCCAGACAAGAGGAAACCAGCCCAACTGTTCTGAGCCATGTTTACACCACATGGCAAAGCGTTTGCCAAGCGTTTGCACCGTCGTACCTCTGTTCCTGTTATTGACGTCTATTTGTGATATTTTCTTTTCTTTATGTCTTCATTGTTTTGTATATTTATCTCATGATCCGGTTCAAGGTCAGAGCAGATGAAAGAAATTGGGCGGCTGGGCTGTTGACAGACAGGTGAGGGGCGAGCATCTCCCAGTCTTGATTATCTCCTTATCTTTCCAAAACTGGGAGTTAATTTCAGTAGGCAAGGGCACCTGCCGGGGTGATATGCCTCAGAGTGACAGGACCCTCTCTACAAGCCAATCATCTAGCCAATCGGGGCCTTTATAGCTCAGAAACAGGCCAATCAGAGACAGGTGCACATGGAGTCCCAAGCCTCTCTGACCAGCTGTTCCCTTTCACTGGGTTTCCAGACATCACACACATGCACACAAAGACAAACATTGTGTATGCATGTGTTTGTGGGCGTGTGTGTGCGTGTGTGTATATGTGTATGTGTGTGTGTGTGTGTGTTTCTGTGTGTGTGTGCGTGTATATGTGTTTGTTGAAGGGTAGGCAGCTAAAAGACAATCAAAGAGGAAGCTGTGAAGCAATCAGAATGCAAATCAATGGCAAAATGGCCACACCACAATCAGGACGCCGCTCCCACCACCCCCCTCACCGGCTGCAGCCTGCCTGCAAATACGGCGCGCGGCTCTCCTGCAAGCCCACGCCGCCCCCGCTGCGAGGGAGGGCCTCTGGCACGGCGGTCCGGGCAGCGCGCTGTAATTAAAGCCGGGACAGCGGCGATCGGCGGCCTCGCCCCGCCTCGGAGAAAGAAAAGGTCGGGGGCCGATCAGTGGGACGCGCCGCAATCACGGTTAAGAAAACAGCGAGGCGTAACGCTCCTCTGGAGCGCCGCAATTAATCAAGGGAGCCGGATTTTAAATGAAATAAATAAATGCATAAATGCCAATCGCAGTGTGGCGCGCTCCGAGGCTGAGCACACTCACTAGCGTAATGAGGATTGTGAACGGGAATGAAAGAAATGTAAAAGTGCGCGGGCCTGTCAACAACTCACTAAAACTTGCCTTTTGAAATAAATGTGAAACGTGGACGGACTGTTGGCCATTTAACAGCATGCCTGTGGTGCCGGATTAGTCTCCCTGGTCAAATGCCTTGTTCTCCAGGGTGTGCTATTCAAAGAGACTGCAAGCAGCTCCTGCAAATTTCCGAGCTTTACGGCCCAACCTGATCCAGTCACGCTGCCACAGTCAAACTCAAACGGAATGACACGGTTTACGCTGGGATATGACATAACGGATGGTAATACGTGCGCCGTATATTTCAGCGCGCGCGCATTCCCTCAAACCTGCTCTTCATTGCCCCTCCAAGGTTCTCTAATCTAACGCCATCGAGCTTTGTAATTCGACACATTACAAATCACATTACAAAACTGAGTCTGGCAATCAGGACCATAAAAGCTTTCCTTCTGCAGCTCAGCACCATTAAATCCCCGCAGCAGCGTCCCGACGTGAATCAGCCAGGCCCAGACCCCCCCATCCCCCTCGAAGATGGGCTTGTGCATAGACACCCCATACCGGAAATACTGTTTCTCATTTATTAATACTCTCTCTCTCTCTCTCTCTCTCTTTCTCTCTTTCTGTCTCTCTCTCTTGCTCTCTCTTTTTCTTTCTCTCGCTCTCTCTGTCTCTGACTCTCTCTTTCTCTCATTCCATCTCTCCACAGGCCTGTTCTCCATTGTCATTCTCACCCTATATTATTATTTTGATGATGTTAATTATTATTATTAATAAATAATAATATATACTCCCCCCAATTTAGAAAAACAAATAATCAAAAAAAATCAGCCTATACCCAATCAACTTAATGCAAAACAAAGCTACACAGGGCAGGCTCTTTAATTCACTCTATACTTCACAATACTTTATAATTTACAATATTCAAGATAACTTGAAAGACAACTCTCTTCTTCATAAGTTATGATGCTGGTTAATATCAGGGCTGATGTACAGACCCACTGTCTTCCTAAAGCGGAGGAGCCTTTCACGACCAAAGACAGCGGCTGACTCACCAACAGGCATTGCACAGCTGAGACAGATCAGTAATATATATACAATATGTAGTACCTTAAAATGGGGGACTATGTACAAAAGGTTCTATAATTTCTAAACGATTCATCCGATACGGATGAAAATGCCCTCAAATTAAAGCTGACAGTCTGCACTTCATTGCCATTGTATCATTTCAAACTCAAAGTGCTGGAGTATAGAACCAAAATAACAAAACAGGTGTCACTGTCCAATTAATTATGGTGCTCACTGTATATATATATATATATATATATATATATACACAGTTGAAGTCGGAAGTTTACATACACTTAGGTTGAAGTCATTAAAACTCATTTTTAACCACTCCACAGATTTAATGTTAGCAAGCTATAGTGTTGGCAAGTCAGTTAGAACATCTACTTTGTGCATGACACAAGTCATTTTCCCAACAATTGTTTACAGACAGATTATTTAACTTTTAATTCACTAGCACAATTCCAATGGGTCAGAAGTTTACATACACTAAGTTGACTGTGCCTTTAAACAGCTTGGAAAATTCCAGAAAATGATGTCATGGCTTTAGAAACTTCTGATAGACTAACTGACATTATTTGAGTCAATTGGAGGTGTACCTGTGGATGTATTTTAAGGCCTACCTTCAGACTCAGTGCCTCTTTGCTTGACATCATGGGGAAATCAAAATAAATCAGCCAAGACCTCAGAAAGAAAATTGTGGACCTCCACAAGTCTGGGAGCAATTTCCAAATGCCTGAAGGTACCATGTTCATTTGTACAAACAATAGAACACAAGTATAAACACCATGGGACCATGCAGCCATCATACCGCTCAGGAAGGAGACGTGTTCTGTCTCCTAGAGATGAATGTGCTTTGGTGCGAAAAGTGCAAATCAATCCCAGAATAGCAGCAAAGGACCTTGTGAAGATGCTGGAGGGAACAGGTACAAAAGTATCTATATCCACAGTAAAACGAGTCCTATATCGACATAACCTGAAAGGCTGCTCAGCAAGGAAGAAGCCACTACTCCAAAACCACCATAAAAAAGCCAGACTACAGTTTGCAACTGCACATGGGGACAAAGATCTTACTTTTTGGAGAAATGTCCTCTGGTCTGATGAAACAAAAATGTAACTGTTTGGCCATAATAACCATCATTATGTTTGGAGGAAAAAGGGTGAGGCTTGCAAGCCGAAGAACACCATCCCAACCGTGAAGCACGGGGTGGCAATAGCATGTTGTGAGGGTGCTTTGCGGCAGGAGGGACTGGTGCACTTCATAAAATAGATGGCATCATGAGGAAGGAAGATTATGTGGATATATTGAAGCAACATCTCAAGACATCAGCCAGGAAGTTAAAGCTTGGTCACAAATGGCTCTTCCAATGGACAATGGCCCAAAGCATACTTCCAAAGTTGTGGCAAAATGGCTTAAGGACAACAAAGTCAAGGTATTGGAGTGGTCATCACAAAGTCCTGACCTCAATCCAATCGAAAATTTGTGGGCAGAACTGAAAAAGCGTGTGCAAGCAAGGAGGCCTACGAACCTGAGTCAGTTACACCAGTTCCGTCAGAAGGAATGGGTAAAAATTCCAGAAACTTATTGTGTGAAGGTTGTGGGAGGCTACCCAAAACATTTGGCCCAAGTTAAACAATTTAGAGGCAATGCTACCAAATAGTAACAGAGTGTATGTAAACTTCTGACCCACTGGGAATGTGATGAAAGAAATAAAAGCTGAAATAAATCATTCTCTCTGCTATCATTCTGACATTTTACATTCTTGAAATGAAGTCGTGATCCTAACTGACCTAAAACAAGGAATGTTTACTAGGATTACATGTCAAGAATTGTGAAAAACTGAGTTTAAATGGATTTGACTAAGGTATATGTAAACTTTTGACTTCAACTGTATATACAGTATATACGTACGTATATCCGAAACACAGGTGGGGTGCACCAAATAACAACAATGTGGGAGTTGGAAAAAATGAAAACAATGACATGTGCTTTCAGTTTTACCAATAACTACAGATTCTCCTGTTAGTAAAACCTCAAGCCCTCATACAAAGATGCTGGCATGCACTGGCTCTGCTACCAAATGACTGGTCTGTTTTTTTTCACGTGGAACACAGTCAGTTTTATCACATTCTGATTTTGTGATCTATAAAGCTCTCTGAAAAGGGCCCTTTTCAAATATCAAAGGTGCAAACTGGCAGAGATGTTGAATACATAGATGCATCCTCATGAATCCTGATTGTATGAAAATGCCAGTGCTTTCCCACGTCTTCGGCTGACTCGGCTAATCCTTTTTACGTCCCCGACTCGCTCTTGTGACCTTGTTCATCTTGGTTGTTGGAAATAAGCCAGGTTCTTATGTTGTTTGGAAATAATCCACTGTGAAATCCAATTCTATCCTTTCCCAACAGAGGTCAATTTGTCAGTGAACAGTGCTGAACATTTATTCGAAAAACATTATTTACTGTATGACTGTACTTGTGTTACCGATACCATTTTTCTGTGTGGAGAAACATTCTAAAATGAGTTGCATAATTGAGCTCTTAAACTGCTGTCTTAACCACCTCAATCACCGGCCATTACGTTGCGGAAATCGCACTGATTGCTCTCCTGTTGGAGAACAAATCATTACATTCATCGTGTGTGTGGAAGGCATGGCGGAGCATACAGATTGCTGTTTCTTCACTGAAAATTTACTTGGGTAGAAGTAAAAGTACTCCTCCAGGAAACTACTAAAGTGAGAGTAAAACATTTTCTTTCTTAAGAAATGCTCTATTATGAAAAGGCCTGTGCGCTATTGAGCAAGACAAGCATAAGGTGAATAGATATTTGGGCTGGACAGAGATTAACCCTTGTGTTATTACATTATACATTACATTATAGGCATTTAGCAGACGCTCTTATCCAGAGCGACTTACACAACTTCTTATTACATTTATCCATTTATACAGCTGGATATATACTGAAGCAATTCAGGTTAAGTACCTTGCTCAAGGGTACAACGGCAGTGTCCTACCTGGGAATCGAACCTGCAACCTTTCGGTTACAAGTCCAGTTCCTTATGTTTACTCATTAGCACCTGTGAAACCTGGATCAAATACTCCCAGGACATTATCGGGACTTTAAAGCGACACAGAGATTGCATCTATGAAAAAATGCTCAACATATATTATCTTTATCTCCAGTTTATCTCTAGTTCCAAACAATATAAACAATACATATGGTTGATGGTTGCTATTTGCCTCTGCGAGATCCATTAAACAACAAAAGCGTTGTTTCGTTTTTTCGTGAAGATTTGATTTATATACAAAATCCACTATAATGAACGCATGGGGAGCATAAATCATGTTTTGATGTGAAATATTAAAATGATGCAGTAGATGTATTGTTTTGAACCGACAACTCAATTATTTTTCATCTTTATCTTATTATATTCAAAGACACTGTATAGGAAAAAAAGACATAAAGCAGATACAGATGATGAACAACAAATAGGAACTTAAAACAAAAAACAACTTTACACTGATTTAGTCACTTGTTATGAGACAGTCCTCTGGCCAGCAGCCATCCCACCATGCACTCTGGTCCTGCTGAATGGCTGAAGCTATGCAGGTGTGGGCTTGGTTAGTACTTGGATGGGATACCTCCGGGGAAAACTATGTTGCTGCTTGACGTGGTGTTGGTGGATCAGTAGGGGGCAATCTTCCCTCTGGTCAAATAAACCCCAATGCCCCAGTGGAGTGATGGGGACACTGTGCTGTAGGAGATGCCGTCCTTCGGATGAGACGTTAAACCGAGGCCCTGACTCACTGTGGTCATTAAAGATCCCATGACACTTAGTCGTAGGGGTTTCCCCGGTGTCCTGGCTAAATTCCCAACCTGGATCTGTCAACCTGCCATCTGATCATATTTACTGACAGGAACGTTATTGTGGAGGGAATAGAAATTGCACCACTGTAAATAGGCTGCCTGCATAATGGCACAATCTACCCCTGAACGCTCATGCAATTCCACATCATGAATGCTCAAATTTAGCACAGAAAAGACTGCAGAGATGAAAGGAACAATCATAGCTGTGTGCAAACCTCCTGTAAGGTTCCTATGCTAAAAGCCAAATTATCCCATTGTACCTGTGTTTTGAAATGAACAACGTGGGCACACATTTTTTTTCCAGTTGTGCACAATTGCTTGTGTACTTTATATCACATTTCAGCTAGCAGTCATGGCTGAGTCTGCTGAACTTTGTGCCAAATATCTATAATGTTGCATTCTGTTCTGTTCTTGTAGCTATCCTGGTTATTTGCGCTCGCTATTTGTTTGCAGTAACGGCCTTGGACGTCCCTTTGGGCCAAAGCATCTGCCAAGATAAATGTGAATTTGTTCTGCCACAAAAAAAGGGCAGAGTTTTTTATTTTTTTATTTTTCCATGGTCTTTGTGGACGGACATTTTGGGGGAGATGGCCCGACCTTGCACAGCAAAAGTGACAGCGATGTCACTTCCAGCGCCTGCTATTGCCTGTTCTCTGTGGGCCCCGGAGATAAAAGCTGTGGCAGGGGAACCCTAATCGCCTCCTCAGCCGCAGATCCACTAGGCCGCTGGAACAGAGGGCTCTGACCGCTGGGTGAAGGTCAAGTTTCTTTCTTTTTTTTTTTTCTTGTTGCTCATTTTTTACAAACCATTATCGAGAGTCAGTGTTGTGTATCAGTTCTTCTTTTGTTTGAATTAAGAGATGACTATAGTGATGCATCTGAAACTTGAATACACATGAAAATCATTCAAATAGGATGCATCACCATAGCAAATTGGTCAACTGTGCTTTGTCAACTAGCTTTGTCAATTGAGTGATACGCTGCCACGACAAACTGATTCTCTGCTGGTTTCTTTTTCTTTTTTTTTCTTGTTGCTGATTTTCTTTTACAAACAACCATTTCTGAGCGTCAGTGTTGTGGTGGTACATGGGAACGTATCAGTATTTCTTTTGACTGAGTTCAGAAAGCTGAATATCAGAGATGACCCACGTTGTTATGGTGACACATAACGAAAACCAGAAGCTTGCATGTCTGAATCACTGCCGGAGTGTTGTGACTACAGCTTTTAACCTGAACATCTTCAGCAAATATGCAGTAATCTGACAATGAGTAAATCTTTAAATTATAGGGGTGTAACGTTTCACAGAAATCACTTTTCGGTATGTAAACGTGGCTTTGGGTCACGGTTCGGTACTTTTTCGGTACAGCGGAGAAAAAAAAAAAATCAAAGGTAAGTTTGCTGTTTATTTTGGCCCTTTACGGCTGAATACAGGATGGAACTAGAAACTTGCTTGTGGTCAATTCATAATTAGAAAAAACATTAAAACAATATAAAAATTAAAGCGCAATACAAGTATTTTAAAAAATAAAAATCTAGCTATAGGCACATCTCCTATTCAACAAAAAGTGCAGTGCCAGAGCAGGGCATTTGCAGGGGGAATTGCAGGACAATAAGCTTCAGTGCCATGAACAAAATGCAGTGCAGAATACCATAACATGTAGGCTAAAGATGAAGGCAATAAGATATGATAACGTGGGGATATGAAATATGTTCGTACACCGCTACCCAATAAGTAACCTGACAACATTAGCTCCATTAGTCACCCATATCTTTTGCGCAAACAGGTGATACTATGGCATCATGTATCAGAATTGAAATGCATTTGATTTGAATGCAAAGGATTCTAATGCATTCTTTGGAGTCAAGCAAGGGATTGCAGTATTTCACTAAATAAACACAAATTCAAGAAGACCTGTGGATGCCAGTGATCCCCTGGTATTTTATAGCCGTGAGTAAATCTTCCCTCTCTGTACTGACTGTGTTCTAGTCATATTTTCTGCCTTATGGCCTACTGCTGACAGGAGTGGGCTGAGTGTCAGTCAGTCTTTCCCCGAAAGTGTCAACCCGCCCTCTTCTCTCCCTCCGTGCTTCATATGAAACTCTAAATAGGCTTCACGTGACCCTACTCTCCAACGATTCACACGCAATTCCACTCACACACCTCGCACAAATCCCACCTTGATGTTTCACACAAGGATTCACTCTGCCAGACTTCCCAAAGTCCCCTTCTACGGGCTTCAAACGAAGTATGAACCTCCTCTCCATTTCTCAGCCTGCTTTCCATAGGCCTCCATCCAGCACCCCGAGGAAGCCCAGTCAGGTAGTAAATTGCAGTAGGGTAATAGCCATGTTAATTTCACTGGGGGTGGGGTGGGAACACAATAATAATGAATGCACCACCAGCATTCTGATATAAATAAGTGACAGTTTGGTGTATTGCGGGCCTCATATCGATACGCTTGCGTGAGCTGATTTGTTTCTGCCGAGGCGAGTGGTGCACGTGCACGGCCCGCTGATATTAAATTGCAGCATAACGTGCTTTTACCTCCCGAGGTAATGCTTAGCAACTACGGAGCATAAATTGCCAATTATAGAATTTGCCCAGCGCCAGTGAATTAGGTTGTTCTGGAGTTGCGATGCACAGATTTCAGGCACAAATGAGTCACATATAAAGAAATCACAAGATTATCACATTATCTTATATTGATTCTGTACCCATACTATAACCTTTATCGATCGACATTTAATATAATGAGTTCATGTACGTATATTCGGGTAATTACATTGTGCAACCATAGGAAAACTACTTCATCACTAAATAAATGTAGGTTCACGTCAGCAACTGCGTTCAGTACTGATGCTTTTCCATACAGAATGTACTGCAAAACCTACATGGTATTAACATAACTGATTTTACAGCATGAAGTAACCACTATCTATGGAATTGTTATATAAATACGAATGAACTCAAGAATAAAGTATATTACTTTCTCATTGCTGATAAAAAAAGTAGTTTCATAAATAACGCTCGGAAAATAAACGCTTGTGAATGTGCTTGCTGTTACAACTGTAGCTATAACAACGTAACGACACTGTAATAGCACAGTAATTACACAGGTATAAGGGTTGCCTTACACAAACAGCTACACTCAATAGACAGATCAGAGAAGTTACATCTCGCAGGACTCTGACTTTGGTTCAGATGGAAATTGATATGCAGGCATTTATTCAGAATATTTTTTGCACGCACAAAGGAAGATGAAAATGATGCTGATGATTCCATGAAACCGTAACTACACTGAAGAATCATGATGAGATCTTCATCCAGAACTGAAGACTACATCCTCTGCGGCAGCATACTTGACTACAGCTCTGTTCAAATGTATAGTACCCATGCTGAGCTCATTGTTGACACTATGCTAATATTGACTGGCTTGTTACCATCATTTTGACAACCACCTTACATGTAACACATCCACAGAAAAAATGATAGGAAATGCAATAATTGAACAGGGATCTCAAATCTATTTCAATTCAATTAAAAAGCTCTTTGTGATAAACATGGACATCACATTTTTTTGTTTAGATACCACATTAGTTTAGTTCATAAAATATAAATGTATTAATCATTTTGTTAGCCTATATGGAGAGTTGAAGTTGTTTTAATGACCTGTTGACATTTTTTTTTGTACATAGAGAATGCACACATTGGGCCTCATTCATGAAACGTGAGCAGAACGAATTTGTACAAATCATTCATATTAGCAAATTTGGCTGTATTTTGGCATTCATCAACGTTTTCGTATCTGAGATTTTTCTGCACATACTAACAAATTTTACACCTGCTAGGGACCATGTGTACCCCGTCCGTAAATTCAGAATGCCACTAAATGTAGCATCTGAGTGATAATTAGAATATTAATTTATTTTTATTTTTTGTTAAATTCACAAGACTGTAGCCTTTGAACATTTAGCCTTACAAATGTAGCCTTATACATTGCAAACGTAATAAATTATGATTGCAAAAAGCAAACACTTTAGATTAAGCCTATTAATCAATTGTAGGCTATGAAGCTGTTTAATCAGACCCATAACGTAGGCTAATGAATGCTCCCAGAAGCCTACTATTATTTCTAAATTGCTAAAAATTGAAATTCTACATGACCTTACATAGTCTATGCTAATAAAAACACACATTTAACCAATGAACGAAATTTGCTTTAAAGTGGCTTACATGTCTGTAACCAGGGTTGCGCAATTGTGGTCAATAGCTTAATCCAGCGAATGCCAGCGTACATGCAGTTCCCCTACAAGATGCAAAGCCAGGTGGAGGTAAATCTGGGTTTTAATGAAATTGCCAACCTGTCCAATATTATTGGTGCCATAGACTGCACACCCCAGTGAACGTTTTTGTTGAAAAGTCGGTAAAAAGTCTTGCATTCAGTTGAAAAACCGGATAAACTTGAATTAAGTTGAAAGTGAAAATCTTTTAAACATACATAAATGTACGCGCATATTTAGGAACGCTTCATGAATGAGGCGCATTGACAGCATTCTCACAAGTTTTTTTATTTCCTCAAAAACAATATCTCAATAACCTCTGATCTACTTAGAGTTTGCTTAGAGTTTGCTTCACTCCTCTACAAAATGGAATGTTTACTGAACCGCAGCGTCCAGACAGAACAAATCAATTCCAACAGTAGCTTATGACACCCGCAAATAGCCTACATACGTTGTCTTTTATGTGGGTGGTTTAGGTCTGATTGGTTGTTTGTAATAAATGATTATTTTACGACCCCTGCTTTTAACCCTTTCACGCATACCATCACAAATATGTGATCATTCCAGAACTGGCCCAATAGCACCATCACAAATATGTGATTAGAACATATCATTAGAACGTTCAGTTGAGAATGTTGTCACAAGGGTCACTGCCTTCAACAAAAGTGCAAACATGACTCCAATGCGGTGCCAACAAGTAATTTATTGTTGTATTATAATACACATTATGTTAGGATAGTTGTTATCATCAGAGTAGTTATCTAGTTACCTTTGTAGCCTACTGTATGTATATTAAATTGAGGGTGGCACAGTGGTTCAGTGGTTAGCACTGTCGCCTCACAGCAAGAAGGTACCGAGTTTAAATCCCAGCCGAGGGCCTTTCTGTCCGGAGTTTGCATGTTCTCCCCGTGTCCACGTGGGCTTCCTCTGGGCACTCTGGTTTCCTCCCACAGTCGAAAGACATGCAGGTTGGGCTAATTGGAGACTCGAAATTGCCCATAGGTATGAGTGTGAGAGCGAATGTGTGTGACCTGCGATAGATTGGCAACCTGTCCAGGGTGTATTCCTGCCTCTCACCCAATGCATGCTGGGATAGACTCCAGCCCCCCTGCGACCCTGACCAGGAATAAGTGGGCTAGATAATGGATGGATGGATATTTTTCTTTAAAAACAAAAAAAAGAGGACAGGGCGGGCGGACACTATGCCATTTTGAGTATTATAAATAGTTATAAATAGGATAGTCTCAGTTTTCTGCTGATGACAATATTATCTTTCTACACCAAATATTAAGCGAGATATACGCACTAATTTAAATCTTGACTGTCACCAAAGCATGTTGTTGATAAAATAAATTAGAAGTAGCGATCCGCCAAGTTCATTAAAGGCTACAGAATGTTAATTCGGACATATATCAGCATTAACAGAAAGCCCACACGTTATCTTGGATGCAGAATTTAGGCATGTCGTTGTTTGTACCTTTGTGCATAAAACTTGTCAACGTACCATTGGACAAACAGGAGGCTAAATGCTTTGAATTGCTGTTTATTTATTTATCCGTCACTCGACAGGTGGCATATTTGCTGGGACCACAGTCAAAAAATAATCTGCTTTGAACTCGGCTTACTTTTCATTAGTTGTTGCTCCTTTGACATTGATTGAGTTTAAAACATGGGGGATGTCTTCCTCTGGACAGTGTAGCAATCTGGCCTAACTTCCCTGAACTAAAAAAAGTTGTGAGTAAAATTTCCATACCAATGAAGTCCCCCTCCCGCTGGTGAAACAATATTGACTGGGCTATAACGACTACGAGAAAGATTATACATTTCAGCCAATTGACCTGTATCTTTAAACATATCCATAGTTGTTATCCATGATTTAGTAAAAGGGGACGGGGAGTTAGACTGCCAACACACTTGAACTTTACGGATGCGCTTTTCGACACTAAAAATGTATGCATTCGCTTTTCAACATCGGGGGATCAGTCAGCCAACCAACTAACCAACCAGTCAGTCAGTCAAACATCCACTCGTTTAGGGCTGTGTGTCCGGGCAATAATACTTGTAAAATATGACTTGTAAAACACAAGAGTATTAGCTAGCTATGAGAGTTAAGATGTGATCAGCTAATGTTCTTATTCCACACACGATTCCGTCTTTACATCCCAGTTATAAAAGCACACCATTTTTTACAGCCAGACATTTAGGGCACTGAGCCGGCTGAAATTCTCACTGCCACGGTTTAAAATAGAAAGGCAACCTGAGATCTCAAGCAGCAAATGGGTCTGATACACACGCACACGCACACGTACACGCGCACACGCACACTCAGTTATATGAAATAAAATAGTTCTTTAAAATGTCAGATTTTCTCAACCTGGTGTCATTTGTGCCTGCATGAATGACTACAGGCTACAGCTTAAGCGGAGTGTTTTTTAATGATCGCAGGAGCTTGATGTTTTATGTCATCCACTCTCGCACCAGGAGAACAGTAGGCTACACGTTAAAATCCTTGAAGCCACAGGCAACATTTAGGTTGTGAATGATAGAATCTCCCATTACAACTGTGTTCGTCGGAGACGGCAGTAAGACGACGAGGCAGCAGCAGGAGTCGATGTGCCAGGGGAGCCGAGAACCTCCAAAAGACTCCAAAAGTGTTTATTTCACCGTGATAACACTGCCTAATTACTGTTACCATCCATATGGAACAATGCATGTTGCCAGAAGTGTTATTTTCAATTTATCTTCGCTTGACATTTTGCTTGCTGCGCTGCCTCAAGCATGTTTCTTGCCCTCAATGGAGGTGAGTGGGCAGGGTTTAGGATGGAGGAGGAGACTTATTTGATTGTGTAAACAGGACCATAGCAAGATTAAAAATCCTAAATCAAAGAGCGCCTTTTATCATTATTCTTTGATATTTTTATTGTATATCCATCTCATTACTATATTTTTTCAGTGGTTTTTGTTACTTGATTACTGTGTTTTAAGATAAGTTGAATTTATTTATTATCAGTTGACATTTAAGTACAAGCCGTTCATAACCTCTAGGTTATATGATACATGTATATAACTTTACATATTTCTGAGGATTTTAGCGAAAGCAAAGGCCGATATCACCTCTGGTGATTTTCTCTCAATTATGCAAAGATGCAGCGGCATGTTAATGTGCAAGCTACCAGACGCTTGCTGTGAATAAGATGCTTCATTGAGCGGTACGGAGCACCACGCGGGATCGTTAACGGTGAATGATGCAGGGCTGTTCCTTCCTCTAAATCACGCCGTTCTCTCAAATCCCTGAGTTTAAAAGAAGCACCGTCCCTGAACCAAAGCAGATGCTAGTAAGATTAATTGCCCCCGGTAGCCTTATCGAATTTCAAATTGATCAACGACGGCAAACACGATTCCAGCGCGCTGCAAATGAAACAGAAATGGAAACCGTTGATCGGCCTCTTTGTCAAGCCAAACTGTGGGTTTGTTTGGTTAACTTTACACTTATTGATTATAAAGGGGCCTTCTGTGCCTTCTTGGCAATATTGCACTTTTGTATTCCGGAATTTAATACGGATTTTCTCCACTTCTGTAAGTCCCTCTGGAAAAGAGCATCTCCTGAGCCAAGGGTGTGAGGTTTTTTGTTTTAGCCCGGCACTGAGACACCTGATTCTACTTATCAAGGTGTTGATTGAAGACCATGATTATTCAATTAGTTGAATGAGGTGTCCTAGTGCTGGGCCAAAACAAAATCCTGCACCCACCCCAGCCCTTTTGCAGATACGATTGGACACGCCTGTACTGTAATAGCAGTGCGACACTGCCGGAGTTGGGGGGGGGGGGGGGGGGGGGGGGGGGGGGGGGCGGTCAGGAGAGGAGTACCATGTTACTGGGTTATTTGGCTGCAGGAAGTGTAGGACCGGGCTGACGTGCTTTGGGGCCCGCGTGGCCAGACTCTGCTTAGGGGCGGGGCCCGGGATGGTCCCACCGCTGCCTCCGCTGCAGTCGCTCACCGGGCCGCGTCCACAGATGTCTGCAGCCAGAGGAAGGATCAGCTGGATGATAAAACAGCCACGCGTGGGGGCGTATCCCCCCTCCCCCCTCCCGAGACCCCCGTCAACCCAGCAGCATACGGAACAGTCTGTGTAATTACTGCTTATTTATGGAAGATCAAGCTGCCTAACAGGGGCCTGGAGCTTGTGGCCAGAAAGATGAAATTGGCCCGTGAATGAAATAAACTGCCCCCTGACAGATATTAGAGGGGCACTGTTCTGCACTGCCAGTATAGGCCAGGAGGCTGGGAGGGCAGAGACAGCCCCTCTCAAAATAATTTCACCGAAGGGAGCAGTTCTTCTCAAAAAGCCACTTCTTCTACACTATCTGCGTCTGCACAAGTTCATATCCTTTCGACTCACTGCTTCAGAATGACGTAAAATATCTCTATAGATTTGTCCCTATATGACTTCACATCCCTCTGCATTACTGACCCTGTACATGTTCACATCCCTCTGCATTACTGACCCTGTACATGTTTATATCCCTCTGCATTACTGACCCTGTACATGTTCACATCCCTCTGCATTACTGACCCTGTACATGTTTATATCCCTCTGCATTACTGACCCTGTACATGTTTATATCCCTCTGCATTACTGACCCTGTACATGTTCACATCCCTCTGCATTACTGGCCCTGTACATGTTCACATCCCTCTGCATTACTGGCCCTGTACATGTTTATATCCCTCTGCATTACTGACCCTGTACATGTTCACATCCCTCTGCATTACTGACCCTGTACATGTTCACATCCCTCTGCATTACTGGCCCTGTACATGTTTATATCCCTCTGCATTACTGACCCTGTACATGTTCACATCCCTCTGCATTACTGACCCTGTACATGTTTATATCCCTCTGCATTACTGACCCTGTACATGTTCACATCCCTCTGCATTACTGACCCTGTACATGTTCACATCCCTCTGCATTACTGGCCCTGTAAATGTTTATATCCCTCTGCATTACTGACCCTGTACATGTTCACATCCCTCTGCATTACTGACCCTGTACATGTTCACATCCCTCTGCATTACTGACCCTGTACATGTTCACATCCCTCTGCATTACTGACCCTGTACATGTTTATATCCCTCTGCATTACTGACCCTGTACATGTTTATATCCCTCTGCATTACTGACCCTGTACATGTTCACATCCCTCTGCATTACTGACCCTGTACATGTTCACATCCCTCTGCATTACTGACCCTGTACATGTTCACATCCCTCTGCATTACTGGCCCTGTACATGTTTATATCCCTCTGCATTACTGACCCTGTACATGTTCACATCCCTCTGCATTACTGACCCTGTACATGTTCACATCCCTCTGCATTACTGACCCTGTACATGTTCACATCCCTCTGCATTACTGACCCTGTACATGTTTATATCCCTCTGCATTACTGACCCTGTACATGTTCATATCCCTCTGCATTATTGACCCTGTACATGTTCACATCCCTCTGCATTACTGACCCTGTACATGTTCACATCCCTCTGCATTACTGGCCCTGTACATGTTTATATCCCTCTTCATTACTGACTCTCTACATGTTCACATCCCCCTGCATTACTGACCCTAAACATGGTCACATCCCTCTGCATTACTGACCCTGTACATGTTCACATCCCTCTGCATTACTGACCCTGTACATGTTTATATCCCTCTGCATTACTGACCCTGTACATGTTCACATCCCTCTGCATTACTGACCCTGTACATGTTCACATCCCTCTGCATTACTGACCCTGTACATGTTCACATCCCTCTGCATTACTGGCCCTGTACATGTTTACATCCCTCTGCATTACTGACCCTGTACATGTTCACATCCCTCTGCATTACTGACCCTGTACATGTTCATATCCCTCTGCATTACTGACCCTGTACAGGTTCACATCCCTCTGCATTACTGACCCTGTACATGTTCATATCCCTCTGCATTACTGACCCTGTACATGTTCATATCCCTCTGCATTACTGACCCTGTACATGTTTACATCCCTCTGCATTACTGACCCTGTACATGTTTATATCCCTCTGCATTACTGACCCTGTACATGTTCATATCCCTCTGCATTACTGACCCTGTACATGTTCATATCCCTCTGCATTAATGACCCTGTACATATTTACATCCCCCTGCATTACTGACCCTGAACATGGTCACATCCCTCTGCATTACTGACCAGGTGCATGTTTACATCCCTCTGCATTACTGACCCTGTACATGTTCACATCCATCTGCATTACTGACCCTGTACATGGTCACATCCCTCTTCATTACTCTCTACATGTTTACATCCCTCTGCATTGCTGACCCTGTACATTTTCACATCCCTCTTCATTACTCACTGACTCTCTACATGTTCATATCCCTCTGCATTACTGACCCTGTACATGGTCACATCCCTCTTCATTACTGACTCTGTACATTTTCACATCCCTCTTCATTACTGACTGACTCTCTACATGTTCATATCCCTCTGCATTATTGACCCTGTACATGGTCACATCCCTCTTCATTACTGACTCTCTACATGTTCACATCCCTCTGCATTACTGACCCTGTACATGGTCACATCCCTCTTCATTACTGACTCTCTACATGTTCACATCCCCCTGCATTACTGACCATAAACATGTTCATATCCCTCTGCATTACTGACCCTGTACATGTTCATATCCCTCTGCATTACTGACCCTGTACATGTTCACATCCCTCTTCATTACTGACTCTCTACATGTTCATATCCCTCTGCATTACTGACCCTGTACATGTTCACATCCCTCTTAATTACTGACTCTCTACATGTTCACATCCCTCTGCATTACTGACCCTGTACATGGTCACATCCCTCTGCATTACTGGCCCTGTACATGTTTACATCCCTCTGCATTACTGACCCTGTACATGTTCACATCCCTCTGCATTACTGACCCTGTACATGTTCATATCCCTCTGCATTACTGACCCTGTACAGGTTCACATCCCTCTGCATTACTGACCCTGTACATGTTCATATCCCTCTGCATTACTGACCCTGTACATGTTCATATCCCTCTGCATTACTGACCCTGTACATGTTTACATCCCTCTGCATTACTGACCCTGTACATGTTTATATCCCTCTGCATTACTGACCCTGTACATGTTCATATCCCTCTGCATTACTGACCCTGTACATGTTCATATCCCTCTGCATTAATGACCCTGTACATATTTACATCCCCCTGCATTACTGACCCTGAACATGGTCACATCCCTCTGCATTACTGACCAGGTGCATGTTTACATCCCTCTGCATTACTGACCCTGTACATGTTCACATCCATCTGCATTACTGACCCTGTACATGGTCACATCCCTCTTCATTACTCTCTACATGTTTACATCCCTCTGCATTGCTGACCCTGTACATTTTCACATCCCTCTTCATTACTCACTGACTCTCTACATGTTCATATCCCTCTGCATTACTGACCCTGTACATGGTCACATCCCTCTTCATTACTGACTCTGTACATTTTCACATCCCTCTTCATTACTGACTGACTCTCTACATGTTCATATCCCTCTGCATTATTGACCCTGTACATGGTCACATCCCTCTTCATTACTGACTCTCTACATGTTCACATCCCTCTGCATTACTGACCCTGTACATGGTCACATCCCTCTTCATTACTGACTCTCTACATGTTCACATCCCCCTGCATTACTGACCATAAACATGTTCATATCCCTCTGCATTACTGACCCTGTACATGTTCATATCCCTCTGCATTACTGACCCTGTACATGTTCACATCCCTCTTCATTACTGACTCTCTACATGTTCATATCCCTCTGCATTACTGACCCTGTACATGTTCACATCCCTCTTAATTACTGACTCTCTACATGTTCACATCCCTCTGCATTACTGACCCTGTACATGGTCACATCCCTCTTCATTACTGACCCTGTACATGGTGACATCCCTCTGCATTACTGACCCTGTACATGTTTACATCCCTCTGCATTACTGACCTTTTACATATTTACATCCCTCTTCATTACTGACCCTGTACATGGTCACATCCCTCTGAATTACTGACCCGGTACATGTTTACATCCCTCTGCATTACTGACCCTAAACATGGTCACATCCCTCTGCATTACAGACCATGTACATGTTTACATCTCTCTGAATTACTGACCCTGTACATGGTCACATCCCTCTGCATTACTGACCCTGCACATATTTACATCCCTCTGCATTACTGACCCTGCACATATGTACACCGCTCAGTGATGTCTATTCCCTCTCTCATGAAGGCCTGCATCTTATTTATTTATGCATCTGCTGTCAATTGAAATGCTTTACTGGCACAACACATTTTATAATGCATACTGCCAAACCTTGTACATTTGTCATAATTGTATTGACAGACCAGTTAAGAGAGAAAGGAAAATAATAATGACACAGAACAACAAGAACAACTACAACAACAACAAACAAATAATAATAATACACTGACAATTAATATATATTACTGACAAAAACTGACAATCTTATATATTATCTGCTGTGTTAGATCTGTTTGCCACTCCCTCTTTCTCAGATCAGTCCAAGTCAATACTTTTTCCAAACATAATGAAAATCACCTTCAGACCCAAGGTTTGAAATTGTCAGCACGTCTTAAAACTGTAATTTGTTAGAAATTGCTTTGGAGCTGCAGTATGAGAATCATTTTTACATTGAAGTGGAATGGAGTGTGTAAATGGCTTACTACATGTGTTCTACAGCAAGCATGTAATCATTTTGAGAATATTGCCTTCAGGTCAAAATGTACAATGAACACAAAAAAACTTTCTTGCTAAAACGTACATACTGAAAAGCAGGGGAGAGAGAACAAATGTATACTAAGATCATTTTCCCTCCGTAAGCTGTAATCCATTTTCATATTTTATCTTCAGTCACAGGAACATACACTGCCTGGCCAAAATAAAAGTCGCCATTGCACCCGTCATGCATAGTGCCCACTGTACACGCCTCTGGAGGCAGTGTTATGATCTGGGGTTGCTTCAATTGGTCAGGTCTAGGCTCAGCAATGTTATGCTGCAATACAATGAAGTCAGCTGAGTACCTGAATGTACTGAATGACCAGGTTATCCCATCAATGGGCATATTCTAGGACGACAATGCCTAGATTCATCCGGCTCAAATATTGAAAGAGTGGTTCAGGGAGCATGAGGAATCATTTTCACACATGAATTGGCCACCAAAGTCCTGACCTTAACCCCATTGAAAGTCTTTGGGATGTACTGGAGAAGACTTTACAGAGTGGTTCAACTCTCCCGTCATCAATACAAGATCTCGGCCAAAAATTCATGCAACTCTGGACGGAAATAAATGTTGTGACATTGCATAAGGTTGTCGAAACAATGCCACGACGAACGCATGCCGTAATCAAAGCCAACGGCGGTCCAACGAAATAATAGTGTGGGCGACTTTTTTTTTGGCCAGGCAGTGTATAAATAATAGATTTTGTGTGTGCATGGGCATGTGTGTGAATTTGTGTGCTGATGCTTAGGTGTATCCCTGAATGAGTGTGTGCATCAATCAAAGGTGTGTGTGTGTGTGTGTGTGTGTGTGTGTGTGTGTGTGTGTGTGTGTGTGTGTGTGTGTGTGTGTGTGTGTTATAACATTTTTTGGGGATCTTGGTTGTATGTTTCATCAGACAGTCTGATTTTCGGTTATCATTATTTATTTTCGAAACAGAACACAATTCATTTTCTTTATTTAAAAAAAATAACATATCTGGCAGTGCAATTTGTCTGTCTGCATCTGTGTATTGCAACAATTAACCAAATAATTACAGTGGCCAAAATAGTATTTTGAGTCATTGTTGTTACTGCTGCTTCTGCTGTTATTGTTGATGCTGTGGTTGTTTTACACTGCCATCTGGCTTACAAAGAGTTTCAATCAATTCCTTTTATTGCAAGTGTAGTGTCATTAGGTACATTAAGAATTTGGCAGTGAAGACAGACAGTTAAAACATCTTAACAGTCATCACATGGAGGCACCAATGAATGTGCAGAATATAAAGATTTATATGTTGCTTCACACTAGGTGCAAAAGTATAATTAATCAGTCTCATAAAATGAATTATCAAATCATGATTATGAATTTCAATGTTGACTATTAAAATAATAATCTAAAATACACACAATGAATACAATCAAACATGCAATTACATTGCATGTTTGATTATTTTTGATTAATCAAACATGCAATGTAATAAACATTAAACAAAATAAACATTAAACAAAACTTTTCCTAAACTATTGCCTGGATGTTTGTGTCAGTCTTACTGTACTGGAGTACACAGGCTGGTTCTATGGCTTTGAGGTGTCCAGAAAGTTCTGTCTTTTGGCAGCGTCTCTGGATTGGATTGTCCGTTTCCTCTGTCCTTTGGTGAGTGTTGCTGGAAACTTTTGAAGAAGATCTGCTGGTCCTTTGTCCTTCGGCAAGTTGTTTCTTGAACTCTTTGAATTGATGCATGATAACTTAGGTTGCGCACGCTTCTCTGGTTATCACTTTAAAGCCACGTCATATGACGGTAACGGCAGTTCGTTAACTTAAATAGACTGACCCTAGCTCTGGATTCAGTCTGTTTTCGCTCGGACACACTAACAGATATGACCGGAGAGATGGAACGATTATCTCGGCAAATACGCGTGCATCTACCCAGCTGAGAAGGTGGAGTGCGCGTACAACTTGGAGCTAACGTCAAGTGAGTAAGAGTGTAAGCTAAGAAGTGTTAAGAAGCAGTAAGAAGGAAGAACAGTAAGTTTGCTCAAAGTTTTATAGAACCGGGACCTCAGTCCTGATTGGTCAAGTCCTGCCCAGGATCACATGACTGTCGCATGCCGATATATGTAGTCTTTTGGAAATATGGTCCAGGGTCACATGAATGAGAGTTGATGTCCAATGGACATGCCCTACACAAGTAATAAACTTGTCAGTTTTCACTTAAATTTGGGTGCCTAAAGTGTCAGATAAAGGAGGGGTTTTAACAAGCTTCAACAAGCTAAGTGCATTATTACCCAATCTGAACCAAGCTAAATGCATTATTACCCAATCTGAACCAAGCTAAGTGCATTATTACCCAATCTGAACCAAGCTAAATGCATTATTACCCAATCTGAACCAAGCTAAGTGCATTATTACCCAATCTGAACCAAGCTAAGTGCATTATTACCCAATCTGAACCAAGCTAAATGCATTATTACCCAATCTGAACCAAGCTAAGTGCATTATTACCCAATCTGAACCAAGCTAAGTGCATTATTACCCAATCTGAACCAAGCTAAGTGCATTATTACCCAATCTGAACCAAGCTAAGTGCATTATTACCCAATCTGAACCAAGCTAAGTGCATTATTACCCAATCTGAACCAAGCTAAGTGCATTATTACCCAATCTGAACCAAGCTAAGTGCATTATTACCCAATCTGAACCAAGCTAAGTGCATTATTACCCAATCTGAACCAAGCTAAGTGCATTATTACCCAATCTGAACCAAGCTAAGTGCATTATTACCCAATCTGAACCAAGCTAAATGCATTATTACCCAATCTGAACCAAGCTAAGTGCATTATTACCCAATCTGAACCAAGCTAAGTGCATTATTACCCAATCTGAACCAAGCTAAGTGCATTATTACCCAATCTGAACCAAGCTAAGTGCATTATTACCCAATCTGAACCAAGCTAAGTGCATTATTACCCAATCTGAACCAAGCTAAGTGCATTATTACCCAATCTGAACCAAGCTAAGTGCATTATTACCCAATCTGAACCAAGCTAAGTGCATTATTACCCAATCTGAACCAAGCTAAGTGCATTATTACCCAATCTGAACCAAGCTAAGTGCATTATTACCCAATCTGAACCAAGCTAAGTGCATTATTACCCAATCTGAACCAAGCTAAGTGCATTATTACCCAATCTGAACCAAGCTAACAGCACCACATTTTGATTACTTTTGATTAATCATCAGTTCGCACTTCATTTATCTATTTATTTATTCTTCACATTTTCATGGACAAAAATTTTTTTTATTTGTATTATGTCTGTTTTTATGAGAATCCCTTTGTGCCGGATGCAATCTTCTGGCGGAGTTGAGGATTCCCGCTGAGAAAGAAAATTAAAGAAAGAAGAAAGCAAACTAACATAACCTTAAATAGAGCTGATTCAGATCAAGGGTGGAAAACGATTCGCTTGCACCATGACATCCTTGCTGTTATCTGCTCAATGTGTCAACTTGGAGGCCTCTTGGTTGTTTTCATGGAGGTGATCATTTTCACTGTCATATGTATTAAGTAGAATACAGTAAACTTTTTTTTTACTTGATGAAATGTGGAACAATAGGAAGACTAAAGTGCCTATCTCCAAGGAGGGGACTGTTTGTATCGATTACTACGTCCTGTGATGGTCCGTGACATCATTCGCAGCCTGCTCCATCTCCCCCTGTTATTTCCTTATGGTCTTAAGTGCTTTTTCATCTCCTCGGTGTCCTCTCTCTGTTTCGCTCACACGCAGATTGACGTTATAATGAAATTACACACTTCAGTGCCAGTCTGTGCCTTTATTCTCAGCCCTGAAGGTTGCTAGGCGATGGCAGCTTGTGACAGGTGCTGTGTAAACATCGCAGTCGCTAACTTGGCGGTGTGGGCTTGGAAATTAAGTCTTTCACTGCTGTTCACTTTGTAATAGTCCTCCCACCCCATAATAAGGAAATGGTAGCAGGACTTTGATTGGAAATTGGTGCTATGGTCAGAGAAGACCAAGGTGTTGACAACATCTACATATAGACCTACTGACTGTCCTCAATGCAACATGGTGTAGACTAAATATACATATAGAGTGTTGCAGTCTCTGTACACTGTCGAAACAGAGCACCGAACTCTGTCAGCCTTCCCAGTCGTCGCCTCACTCCTCCCCTGCATTATCTTCTCCTTTCTCCTCCCTGATGGCCTTTTGAACATTGCCTGCAGTCCTAGATCAGTCCCGAGTCCTGACATCTTCAAATCCGGTGAAGAACGATGGTAAACTTTGTAGCTGCAGATCCAAGGGACATTCCCGAGCATACTGTATGTTGTAAATGCGTCTCCATGGTGACGACCACAAACAAAATTATTCCAAATATTATTTGTCAATATTATCAAAACAAGCAGCATAAGTGCCCTGGACAATCTCCAGCCCGCTTCCCCGTCCTACAACAGACACACAGCGCATGCAAAAAAACAAAAGACAAAAGCCAGACACAACAAAATACATTCAAATGAACAAACACGAACACGAGAGACAGCTGGACTATATGAGGGGCCGTTTAGGCCATAATTCATGTTGGACCTCTCACATACATACGTATATTCTCACTCTCACATACATATATTCTCTCTCACATACATATATTCTCACTCTCACATACATATATTCTCACTCTCACATACATATATTCTCTCTCACATACATATATTCTCACTCTCACATACATATATTCTCTCTCACATACATATATTCTCACTCTCACACATATATTCTCACTCTCACATACATATATTTTCACTCTCACATACATATATTCTCACTCTCACATACATATATTCTCACTCTCACATACATACATTCTCACTCTCATATACATATATTCTCACTCTCACATACATACATTCTCACTCTCATATACATATATTCTCACTTTCACATACATATATTCTCATGAGAGAATGTATGTGAGAGTGATAATATATGTATGTGAGAGTAGAATGTATGTATGTGAGAGAAAGTATATATATATATATATATATATATATATATATATATATATGGAAGGCACTTACATGAAACGGAAGTCACTTACATGAAACGGAAGGAAGTTAGTTTATGGAATTGTGATTGGCTCAGAAGCTGACTGGTACCATAGATATACAAACAGATACCTCAGTTTCCCTATTCAAATCTTCACGGCCGCCAAATTAGGGCGGTCAAGATCTGTGTAAAAACAAACGGTACTGTATACAGGCACGACTTCACACCAGCGTTGCGTTGTGGGTATTATCGGCCTTTTTGCAGACACGCAAACTATAAATATTAACGGTAACGTTAACGTTAGCTGTTATGTTAAGGTGTAACCACCTTGATTGTGTTGGACTCATGCACCTGATGCAAATGACCCCTAGTTGTGTCACACATGTAAACAAGAGTGGAACAGAACTGTAACCAACGGTGAAGCCTTAAAGAAAGACTGACCACATAATTATGTTCTATGTTGTGCCTATTGAAACACTTAATTGTTCTTGGTTCTATTACTTTTTACTTATTATTTACCTTGTGCTTTCAACTTATCCCACAAGGATTTATGTGTGCAATCGTTTTTCTTAAATTACTTGAATGGAATATATTACTGGAATGTATCACTGCCACTTGTGGTAAGCCTACTACCAGTTGCACTGTGAACTTCATTGTAGCTACTACCCCAAACAAATTATATTATGTATTTTGTACATTTCATGCAAGTCATTTCTTTTTTGCTAAATAAAGACATTCAGAATTGTATTCATTGTAGCCTACATCGTTTATTGCATTTCACACAACATTACACTCTAGGTACACTTGCGGTTTTCCATTAGAATCCACTATGCTCAATGTCATATTAGGTAGGCTATATGCCGTGAGCACAACGGATGTGGAAATGTAATATTTTTTTACGTCTTACAGCCGACACCCATGCCATAAGACGCCTTTGTTAGCTCGGCGATCTGACTTCCACCACTTTGCTTCCAAGCTGGAAAGCTGTAAAATCGCTCTCCATTTGCGATTAAAACTACATCCAAGATTTGCAGCTATGGCCTAATACGGTTATAATAATCAGCTACCAAGATAATAATTAAGAACCAACCTCTACTGCTTTCTAGCAGCTTTAAACAATAAAATCACCATTAGCTCTGACAACATTTTAACAACTTATGCATGCATGATTGTTTCTTTTTACAGAACGTAGCCTACATAGCTACATTTTCAATATTAGTATCGCTGCAACGTTACACAGCGGCTGATGCGACATATATCTACATTTTTATATCCATGGCTGGTAGGCTGTTGTCATAGTAGCTACTGTTGTCCGTGCACCATGGAGGGGGAAGACAAGTAACGTTATTAGCCTCCAACCGGCAATCGGAGGCATAAATATTATCGTCATCTGAAACAGTCGGTGCTTGAGAGGCCAGCATCAGCCCTGTAGCCTAGCATACTCAGCGCCTTCTCACAACACAGCTGACAGCGAGATGAGAGCACTATTTACACCGTAATGTTCACTCCTGAGTGTAGGCTAATGTCCACAGACACACCTTGACTCTCGGCAGAGGAAAACGTAACAAATAACGTTAGCTTACTACTACGTTCATTCACTACGCAAACAGACCAGTGAACTGTTATAATTTGGTAATCATGTACTAGCTAATGCTAAAAAATAATCACATCACTTGCTAACGTTAGCTTGTTTAATGCAAGTCTAACTAAGTAGCCAAGGCCGTTGCTATACGAAGCATTGCTTTTGTTGGTTAGTTAGCTAACGTTAGCAAGTGGTGTGATTATCTTTTAGGATTACCACATGGTTACGAAATGATAACGGTTCATTTGTCTGTTTGCACAGTGATTAAACTTAGTAGCAAGCTAACGTTAGTTGTTACCTTTTTCTCGACCGAGAGTCCCAGTTGCCAAAGTGTTGTGGAGTGTTATATCGTGCAGGATGGCAGACTGTCTCCGAGCAAGTCCAAGCTGACCTGCTGAGGATTCTTAAGGTAGCTACAGGCGCAGAATGACACAGCGCTGACCTGGCCTCAAGAGATGAGGACAATACACTGCCTGTTTTAGGCAGTGATAATATATTATGCATTACTCCGATTTCCTGTTGTAATACATGTATCTGGTCTTCCCCCTCCAGGATGCGTGGGAACTGAGCCTGTATGGCATATTATAGTAACAGGTGCAGACGTAACTTAACAGGGCGAATGGGAAAATAAGGAATCCAGTAGTTGTTTATATCGATGGTACCAGCCAGCTTCTGAGCCAATCACGATTCCATAAACTAACTTCCTTCCGTTTCGTGTAAGTGCCTTCCGTTTAATGTAAGTGCCTTCCATATATATATATACTTTCTCTCACATACATACATTCTACTCTCACATACATATATTATCACTCTCACATACATACATTCTCTTATGAGAATATATGTATGTGAAAGTGAGAATATATGTATATGAGAGTGAGAATGTATGTATGTGAGAGTGAGAATATATGTATGTGAGAGTGAGAATATATGTATGTGAGAGAGAATATATGTATGTGAGAGTGAGAATATATGTATGTGAGAGTGAAAATATATGTATGTGAGAGTGAGAATATATGTATGTGAGAGAGAATATATGTATGTGAGACTGAGAATATATGTATGTGAGAGTGAGAATATATGTATGTGAGAGAGAGAATATATGTATGTGAGAGTGAGAATATATGTATGTGAGAGAGAATATATGTATGTGAGAGTGAGAATATATGTATGTGAGAGGTCCAACGTGAATTATGGCCTAAACGGCCCCTCATAGGACTACATGTCGCCATTACAGTGCCATGGTGGAGACAACATATACATATAGGCCTACTGACTGTCCTCAATACAACATGCTGTAGACCAAATCTACATATAGACCTACTGACTGTCCTCAATACAACATGCTGCAGACCAAATCTACACATAGACCTACTGACTGTCCTCAATACAACATGCTGTAGACTAAATCTGCATATAGACCTACTGACTGGCCTCAATACAACATGCTGTAGACTAAATCTACATATAGACCTACTGACTGTCCTCAATACAACATGCTGTAGACTAAATCTACATATAGACCTACTGACTGTCCTCAATACAACATGCTGTAGACTAAATCTACATATAGACCTACTGACTGTCCTCAATACAACATGCTGTAGACTAAATCTACATATAGACCTACTGACTGTCCTCAATACAACATGCTGTAGACTAAATCTACATATAGACCTACTGACTGTCCTCAATACAACATGCTGTAGACCACATCTACATATAGACCTACTGACTGTCCTCAATACCACATGCTGTAGAACAAATCTACATATAGACCTACTGACTGTCCTCAATACAACATGCTGTAGAACAAATCTACATATAGACATCCTGCCTGTCCTCAATACAACATGGTGTAGACCAAATCTACATATACAGTACCAGTCAAAAGTTTGGACACACCTACTCATAGAAGGTTTTTTTCCATTATTTTTACTGTTTTCCACATTTTGGAATAGTAAAGACATCACAACTGTGAGATAACACAAAATAAATTATGCAAAGACCAAAAAAGTGTTAAACAAATAAAAAAAAAAAATATATTTTAGATTCTTCAAAGTAGCCACCCTTTGCCTTGATAACGCCCTTGCACATTCTTGCCATTCTCTCAAACAACTTCTGTGGTAAACAGGTATTCCACAGGTAAACAGGTGATGCCATCATGACTCTATATAAAAGGATATCAAAAGACTCCTGATATCTTATTTCCAGGTACTCTTAGAAGCGATACTATAACCTTTGCATTTGAATGGATCTCTATGGGAATTGGGGGTGGGACTAGATTAAGCTGTAAATTACATGGGAATAGAATGTAACCCATGGTTGGCTAAATGGCTGTAAGTCATCAAGGGTCTGAGGTATCAAACGAGCCTCAAACCATCACTCTGCTGCCAGATATGCAGTAGATATGGATGGATCACTTTAAGGGTTGTTTCTCCTGACAAATTTTCCTATTGAACTCTATGGAAAAATAAGTCAGGAGAAGAAACCCTTCAAGTTATCCATCCGTATCTGCTGTATTTCTGGCAGCAGATTGATGATTTAAGGCTTGTTTGATACGTCATACCCTTGATGACTTAGAGCCATTTAGCCAACCATGTGTTCCATACTGTTCGAGTGTAATTTAAAGTTAAATCTAGTCCCACCCCCCAATTCCCATAGAGATCCATTCAAATGCAGAGGTTATAGTATTGCTTCTAAGAGTACTTGGAAATAAGATATTAGGGTCTTTTGATATCCTTTTATATAGAGTCATGATGGCATCACCTGTTTACCTGTGGAATACCTGTTTACCACAGAAGTTGTTTGAGAGAATGGCAAGAATGTGCAAGGCCGTTATCAAGGCAAAGGGTGGCTACTTTGAAGAATCTAAAATATATGACTTTTTTTTATTTGTTTAACACTTTTTTGGTCTTTGCATAATTTAATTTGTGTTATCTCATAGTTTTGATGTCTTTACTATTGCAAAATGTGGAAAACAGTAATAATTATGGGAAAAAAACCTTCTATGAGTAGGTGTGTCCAAACTTTTGACTGGTACTGTAAACCTACTGACTGTCCTCAATACAACATGCTGTAGAGCAAATCTACATATAGACCTACCGACTGTCCTCAGTACAACATATTCAATGAAAGGGAGGGAGGCCTCTTGGATGTGCTGTCAACTACTGAGCCATATGAACCAGTCACAATCACAAGGCTTTTTTAAAATTACCATGATTTATTTACTGCTGTTTCATCATGCATTTAGTTTTATTGTGAAGCACTTTGGGGTGCAATTCATAGAATGGAAATGTGGTATACCAAAACCTTATGTATTCATTTATTTCTGTAATGATTGATAAGGATTATGGAGGATTTATGTTATAAAGTCTCCTCAGCATAGATCCGAGAATGAAAGTCAGAGGGAAAAAATGTAATATTGAGTTCTACCAGATAGGTCTCTTTTCATTCCACTGCTGCTATTTATCATGGAGAAGGCACTTATTATAGAGCATAATATATAATTACAGTGGAGTATTTTTTCCCACACAATTACTCAGAGGCAGTTTTACCTTGCAGAATCATCTTATTATCTTAATTGTGCCAGGTTGTAATAGCTTGAAATTGCATCCTATAATAACATTGCCTGAATTCACATAATGCTAGAGAGGTGAGCGTTAGAAGGTTCAAAACCTTAATAATGTTGTTATATTGAATGCACAAAATAATTAAACATCTAATATTAAGAGCCTGATGAGTTGTCTCCTAGTTGTCCAGGAGTAGCTACAGTACATATAATTATGATGCTTGTTTATAATTCTTATTCAAAAATACATTTTTAAAATAATATAAGTAAAAGAAATGTGTAAGTATTTATAATGTAAGAACACTAGCAGTAGCGACATCAACGGGTAGAACGGCATATTCATTCAATTAAAAGATGGTTTTAGTTGTCAATCACCAAGATATTTGTCTATTGAGCTGTATGAACACAGATTTGTTCATTATTGAATGGAACAAAGGGTGTAACAACAAATACAGAAATGCTACCCTTATGGTGGGCGAAGCAGATATTCACATAGCTTTCAGTTTTATACGACCGTTTTGGAAATGTGTTAAAATTTTGCGACCAAATATAAAAAATTTTAAGGCAGTCAACTTAGTGTATGTAAACTTCTGATCCATTGGAATTGTGATTTAGTGAATTAAAAGTGAAATAATCTGTCTCTAAACAATTGTTGGAAAAATTACTTGTGTCTTGCACAAAGTAGATGTCCTAACTGACTTGCCAACACTAATTTATAATAGTTTGCTAACATTAAATCTGTGGAGTGGTATATACACAGACGGGTGACAAATTAAAGGAAAAACCCTTATAGTGAGGGGGTCCGGTGGCTCTGTTGTGCTGTGGGGGGCATTTTCCTGGCAGAGTTTGGGTCCACTTCTCCCCTTTGAGGGAAGCATGAGTGATCACCTTTATCCTATGATGAAAATTTCTATCCTGATGGGAATGGTCTCTTCCAGGATCACAATGCCCCCATCCACAGGGCACAAAGGGTCACTGAATAGTCTGATGAGTATGAACATTATGTGAATCATATTCTATGGCTTTCACAGTCACCAGATCTGAACCCAATTGAACACCTACGGGAGATTTTGGACCGACCTGTTGAAACAACGCTCTCCACGACCATCATAAAAACACCAAACGAGGGAATATCTTTGGGAAGAATGGTGTTCCATCCTTCCGGAAGAGTTCCAGAGACTAGTCTATGCTAGACTAGTGGTAGAATCTATGCCAAGACCCATTGAAGCTGTTCTGGCAGCTCGTGGTGGCCCAACACCTTACTAAGACACTTTGTTGGTTTTTCCTTTAATTTGTCACCCGTCTGTATATATATATAAAGCCAGACTACAGTTTGCAACTGCACATGGGGACAAAGATCTTACTTTTTGCAGAAATGTCCACTAGTCTGATGAAACAAAAATTGAATGACCATCGTTATGTTTGGAGGAAAAAGGGTGAGGCTTGCAAGCCGAAGAACACCATCCCAACCGTGAAGCACGGGGGTGGCAGCAGGGGCGGATTGGCCATCGGGAGCACCGGGAGTTTTCCCGGTGGGCCGGTGCTGTGCGTGGGCCGGTAGGCTGGTAGGATTTTGAAAAAAAAAAAAAAAAAAATTTTTTTTTTTTTAAAAATCCTACCGGCCCACATTTGTAAGTTTTCCAGCCCCTCAAGGCAGCCCAACGCAGCCCATAGGATTTATTTTATTTTATAAAAAATAAAAAAAAGCCATCAGTAGCCTAAACCAATCACAACAGTTTCTGCCCTGAGAGTGAGAGCGGCCACTATCATTCTTCCCAGTCTCGGCAAGTCAGCACAAACACACATAAACAATGGATCAGAAAAAGCGTAAAGGAGGGGCGGAAAAGATGAGTTAAAAAAATGAAAGCTTTAGAAACGGATGCTGCTAAACGCGTTAAAATTATCGATTTATTCGGCCCTGCAATGGCCCCAAACCCAACTGCTGTAGCTGCTACTGCTAGCATTGGTGAGGACCGGCGTGAGGAGGAGCACATGCTAGTAACAGATCGAGAGCAGGAGGAAGAAGTGCCGACAACAAGCAGTGCCAGTAGTGAGATACCGCCGCGGCCGCCAGTTACCCCCCCGCAGCCAGTTACCCCAGGCCCAGCAGAGCAGGCTGACACCGGCGCCGAGGTGTTGGCCGTAGTAGTCGAAAGTGAGTCAGATGAGCAGGTAACCGAATCAGTATCACACATGACAAGCTAGCTGAGAGAAGCGACCTCCTGCGACGCCTGCTGACAGTGTAATAAGGTAGGACACACTTGTTTTTTTGTGCCCGCCGTGGCATTTATTATTGCAAATTGCAAAAGTAGGCTATATGTGTGTTTAGTTTTGTGTTGTTGGAAGTGGATCATTCAGCTAAATGTGATTTTTCGTGCCCGCCGTGGCAGTTATTATTGCAAGTAGCAAAAGTAAACCATAGCGTATGTGATTTTAGTTTTGTGTTGTTGGAAGTGGATCATTCAGCGCAATGTGTTGTTTCGTGCCTGCCGTGGGCCCGTGGCCGTTATTGCAAGTATCGTTTTCATGCCACCGTGGGTGTGTCTGATTGCGAGTACAACTAGGCCTACATGCACGCTCTCGTCATCGTGTAACAACAACAACAGCAGCAGCAGCAGCACAATAACTTAATACGATATGTAGGGCCTATACAATAATAATAATAATAATAATAATAATAATAATAATAATAATAATAATGTTGCTGGGCCGCCATGGTTTTGAAACTCCCGGTTAGATTTATAGTCCCAATCCGCCCCTGGGTGGCAGCATCATGTTGTGAGGGTGCTTTTGCTGCAGGAGGGACTGGTGCACTTCATAAAATAGATGGCATCATGAGGAAGGAAAATTATGTGGATATATTGAAGCAACATCTCAAGACATCAGCCAAGAAGTTAAAGCTTGGTCACAAATGGCTCTTCCAAATGGACAATGACCCAAAGCATACTTCCAAAGTTGTGGCAAAATGGCTTAAGGACAACAAAGTCAAGGTATTGGAGTGGCCATCACAAAGTCCTGATCTCAATCCAATCGAAAATTTGTGGGCAGAACTGAAAAGGCATGTGCAAGCAAGGAGGCCAACAAACCTGACTCAGTTACACCAGTTCTGTCAGGAATGGGCCAAAATTCCAGCAACCTATTGTGAGAAGCTTGTGGAAGGCTACCCGAAACGTTTTACTCAAGTTAAACAATTTAAAGGCAATGCTACCGAATACTAACAGAGTGTATGTAAACTTCTGACCCACTGGGAATGTGATGAAATAAATAAAAGCTGAAATAAATCATTCCCTCTACTATTATTCTGACATTTCACATTCTTAAAATAAAGTTGCGATCCTAACTGACCTAAGACAGGGAATGTTTACTAGGATTAAATGTCAGGAATTGTGAAAAACTGAGTTTAAATGGATTTGGCTAGGGTGTATGTAAACTTATACTTCAACTGTATATACAGTATATATATATATATATATATATATATATATATATATATATATATATATATATATATATATAATTTGATGTCCTTATAAACTAATGAAACAGTAGCAGAAACCCTCTTATTGGTTCAAATGAGTCACTGATAGGACATTGTGGCTCCACCCATTTTGGGGTTCATGAATCTGAAATTCACCAAGTGCGACAGCTGCTGAGATTGAAATAAGGAGACAGAAAGCTCTCCGTTTCATATGAATCCTGAAGCTGCTTTTGACTACGGGGCCTGATTAACAGGCACCGTGACATAAATAAGGATTTCACATTAGTACTCGACTCTTTCTTACTCGATCACATCTTATGAAGTGGCTCCGCCATTGCTCACTTTAACACAAAATCACTGTGCTCCCCCCTCCCTTTGTTACAGCCGAGATCGCATTAATGTAACCTGATCTCTCCGTAATAATAAAAACATGTTTAATGTGAAGTGCCACGTTAGACATGATTAAGCACTCAGGAATCTGAGCTGCTGATTGGCTGGCTGGGGCCTGGCTAGGCCCGGTAGGCGCGGCAATCGCGTGAATAGATCCCAGATCCTGTGTCATTTACAAGCAAAAGTAGTAGTTTAATTATGTGTTGCTGGCTAGGGGTGAAATCTTTTGTACCTACAGCATAGGCGCTGATCTTGTGTGTGCTCAGGTGCCTGGGCACCCATGGGCAAATTGTAGGCTATTGCAGGGTGAATTGTATTGCAGAGTAAAGTTTAATGTGGGTCACGGGTGGTTTAACCTGGATTGATGCATGCATGAAGCACGTGAAATAAACATGAAACAAGCAACCAATGAAAAAAAGCTATTTGTTGAGGTATGGTACATACTGCTGGCTCTATGGACAATAGTTTATAATTTTTTTTTGTTTTTTAACCGACTAGAATGTAGCCAGGCTACG
Organism: Synaphobranchus kaupii; assembly: GCA_029718625.1. NCBI lineage: Eukaryota > Metazoa > Chordata > Actinopteri > Anguilliformes > Synaphobranchidae > Synaphobranchus > Synaphobranchus kaupii. The sequence goes on along the minus strand of CM056385.1, from coordinate 29,178,407 downwards.
CATATCTCGGTAAAACCTGAACCAAATTGACACGTTTATGTCGAAAACTGAACAAAACAAAAGCAATGGAAAAAAAACAAACCTCAGAAAAATAACTGTGTGCTGGAGTGTACCACAGCTTATTTATTTTATTTTGTTGCATAGAGAAGTGCATGCATGTGAACCGCGAGGATGCGACGCGGTGAGTTTCTGACTGTGGGATCAGACATGGATCCAGGCTAGGAGAAAACATGTTGGATAACTCTGCAGTCCGTACCTGCTGCATAGCGGCTGTCCTGGCTACTGGATCAGATAAGCATCCCAAGCTATGACTGAGCATGTATGATAACACTTTAATCAGTGCCCCTGGAAATGTGTGTGTGTGTGTGTGTGTGTGTGTGCATGCCTGCGCGAGTGTGTGCGTGGAAATGAGAGTAAATTGAAAAATCTGGACAAACTTTAGGAATATATATGTCTTACATCTAAACTTACTTCATGAAGCATGTATAATGGTCTCATGATTGCGGTACATCTCAATAAATCATTCAGAAGCATGTGTTGCGATGTCATGTCACATTTGAGATCACTTCTGCATAACGTGATATGCAATCCCTGATAAAGTATTTGCTTTAATTATGAATAGTGTAGTATACATACGTATAAACAAATGTGTTATGAATGGTTTGTGAAGGGAACAGGACAGCTTATTTTTGTGTAAGGTGTGACTATAAATGGAAGTAGGGTAGACTGAGATGAAAGATCAGACTGCTGTTATTGTGGATCTGCAAAGACAGACACTAGTATCTGAGATAGTCTCCAGACAGACAGGGACTTATTTTCAAGGATGCCTGGGGTGCATGTGTGAGCGTGTGTGTGTGTGTGTGTGTGTGTGTGCGCGTGCATGCATGTGCATGAGTGTGTGCGTGCATGCGTGTGCATGTGTCTGTGTGCGTGGATGCGTGTGTGTGTGTGTGTGTGTGTGTGTAATGTTTGTGTGGCGGGAAAGTTCGGGAACACGTGCGGAAAAGAAAACTGTTCACGCCGCCGTTTAAGAGATAGTTGACTGAATTAGAAACATTATTGTGGAAAAAAATGGCACAGGGGCTTGTCACCTTGGGGAATAAAGTAAGGCAAAAATGAAACTAAGCTTTCACAGAATGCCTCTCGCAGAAAGGACAAAAAATTCTGCATCAAACTGTGGAAATTCCAAACGAAAATGCACTGGACTTAGCTCAAGTCGGGCTTGACTGTTCATGCCACTTCAGGATTTTATTAGTTTGGGCGTGCCATCATTTTGACTTCAGTCCTCTCTCTGATTGTCCTTTATTGCAGTCATGTTGTAATTAGATTTGTAGTTGTAGCTAATAATACCCCTTAATGCAAGCCATAGCTCAGCCAAACTATTATAGGTGGCCATTTTGGCAATTCTTACCAGCCTTTAAAAAATGTATACATTTTTTTTCATTGTTTAATTAAATCAGGGGATCTTGGTGGTTACTTTAACACATTTACAATGGCTTTCCATTAACATTTTAATGCAAGCCAAGGGACACTGTGCAATGCTACAGTGATTAACCGCTTTCTGCATCACTGCATAATTATTTGAGACACAGTTCATTAGTTGTGAAGATTGTATTTTTTCTCTCAATTCTTCAGTATAGTATGTTCAAGGGTAAGTGTTTTTTTTTTTTTTGGTGAGCAATATTTTATACATTTTATTTTTTATCATTATTGTTATTGCATGTAAGAACGACGAAATGAAGATGTACCAATGCGGAAGAGCGGGGGATGACAAATGTCAGAGGTCAGAGCTCAAAGCCGCTGCTGAATTAAGAAGACAAAATCCCAGTAAGGCTCCCTGCCCCAATTAATCTTATAATTAAGCCACTGTGGGATACAGAGGTAAAGGATACCAGGAAGTGCCTCTGGCATGCTTGTCTCTGTTGCCATGCAGACCGTCCTGAAGAGTTTACTTTGCCCCCCTGCCCCCCTCCATATTAAAATCTGTTCAGCAACCTCCATTCACTCTGAACAGCTGCTTATGAACATGCCATACCTGCGTGAAGCCATTGCCCTTATCGCACATCCACAGTTGGCCATGACCAAAAGCGCCTTCACTGAATTGGATGAACACATTGAGTCATTCTAATGCCATGTTCCTAATTGCAATAACGTAAATAGATAAACACTGTGCTCCACGGCCGATAAATATCCAAATTAATGATGTTACAATTAAGTGCATGAAGGTCAGGCACTGCCATTGTTAATTACTCTTAATGGGATTGTTTTGGATCTCTATTGCAGAACGGTCTGTCCAGGAACAGCATTGGAGCTGGGCCTTCTGCCAAGACTTCAGGTGCTGTTGTGTGATGTGTGAGCTGTGGAGTGGGTGAATAAACAGGGCTTTGCCTCCTACGGGAAAGTAAGCACTTTGATTCTGCAAAATAAAAACCCCACTCCCCGCAAAAGTGTGTGTGTGTGTGTGTGTGTGTGTGTGTGTGTGTGTGTGTGTGTGTGTGTGTGTGTGTGTGTGTGTGTGTGTGTGTGTGTGTGTGTGTGTGTGTGTGTGTGTGTGTGTGTGTGTGTGTGTGTGTGTGTGTGTGTGTGTGTGTGTGTGTGTGTGTGTGTGTGTGTGTGTGTGTGTGTGTGTGTGTGTGTGTGTGTGTGTGTGTGTGTGTGTGTGTGTGTGTGTGTGTGTGTGTGTGTGTGTGTGTGTGTGTGTGTGTGTGTGTGTGTGTGTGTGTGTGTGTGTGTGTGTGTGTGTGTGTGTGTGTGTGTGTGTGTGTGTGTGTGTGTGTGTGTGTGTGTGTGTGTGTGTGTGTGTGTGTGTGTGTGTGTGTGTGTGTGTGTGTGTGTGTGTGTGTGTGTGTGTGTGTGTGTGTGTGTGTGTGTGTGTGTGTGTGTGTGTGTGTGTGGATATGCTCCTGTACGTGGAATTGCTTATGTGTGTGGATGTATCCCCGTGTGTGGATGAGTTGGTGTGGATGTGCCATTGTGTGTGGATGTGTTGGTGAGGATTTGCTATTGTGTGTACGATGAGCTCCTGTGTGTGGATGTGCGACTGTGTGTGGATGTGCTAATGTGTGTGGATGTGTTGGTGTGGATGTGCTCCTGTGTGTGGATGTGCTAATGTGTGTGGATGTGCTCCTGTGTGTGGATGTGCTAATGTGTGTGGATGTGTTGGTGTGGATGTGCTGCTGTGTGTGTATGTGCTACTCTGTGTGGATGTGCTAATGTGTGTGGATGTGTTGGTGTGGATGTGCTCCTGTGTGTGGATGTGCTAATGTGTGTGGATGTGTTGGTGTGGATGTGCTGCTGTGTGTGTATGTGCTACTCTGTGTGGATGTGCTAATGTGTGTGGATGTGTTGGTGTGGATGTGCTGCTGTGTGTGGATGTGCTGCTGTGTGTGTATGTCCTACTCTGTGTGGATGTGCTAATGTGTGTGGATGTGTTGGTGTGGATGTGCTGCTGTGTGTGTATGTGCTACTCTGTGTGGATGTGCTAATGTGTGTGGATGTGTTGGTGTGGATGTGCTGCTGTGTGTGGATGTGCTGCTGTGTGTGTATGTGCTACTCTGTGTGGATGTGCTAATGTGTGTAGATGTGTTGGTGTGGATGTGCTGCTGTGTGTGTATGTGCTACTCTGTGTGGATGTGCTAATGTGTGTGGATGTGTTGGTGTGGATGTGCTGCTGTGTGTGGATGTGCTGCTGTGTGTGTATGTGCTACTCTGTGTGGATGTGCTAATGTGTGTGGATGTGTTGGTGTGGATGTGCTGCTGTGTGTGTATGTGCTACTCTGTGTGGATGTGCTAATGTGTGTGGATGTGTTGGTGTGGATGTGCTGCTGTGTGTGGATGTGCTGCTGTGTGTGTATGTGCTACTCTGTGTGGATATGTCTCTACACTCTCTAAAAACTATAGTGCTCTTTATTGTTGCTTCAAAATTAAAATGGCCGCACAGGAATGCACCAGTCTGAACCACTGGGCTGCAGGCCTTCAGCCACCACATTATTTTTCAGTTTGTATTTATTTAAGTATTATTATCTTTTCTTTCTTATCATTCTCTCCTCTAATTCTGCTCATTGTTTGAGTTTTAGCACTGTTCTGCTCCTTTCAGTTGTACGGCTGTGTTTGTGGGTGTTGTGGCATTAATGGGTACTGAACGTTACAGTGTTTTTCAGTGAACCAATGTTTAGCATTTATAGTCATGAGTAGTATTTATTTATTTCAATAACCCATTAAAATGCTAAGTTTGTCTCAATAATGAAAAGTTATACTGGATATAAGTTATGCATCACCCGGTTTGTTAATCATTTTTTCCACTTCTGTGTTCTGTGCTTGATTTTTTACCTGTCCAAGTATTCATTTAAGCAATTATTTTACATTCTTGGACTTAACCTCATGTCAACATTTTATGCAGGTCTAACTTTAATAAGTAGGCTCAGCTCAAAACAATTTATGTCTTTTTTACAACTCTGCCAAGATTGGTAGTGGCTTCTTGTTGCCGAGGTGTTTAGTGGCACATGTTATGTACAAGTGGCTTTGTTGATTGACAAAATAATGACCGAAATGCATGTTGATCATTGAAGGCAATGTGCCCACAATCTTAAATCTGTACACAGGACATGACATCACCCCCAACCCCCACCCCGTAAAAAAAAGCCAACCCGTAGCAGATTGCTTCACAGTGCACTGAATCATATCAGCACATTTCAGATAAGAGACCAGTGGTGTGTTTCAATGAATATTTGAACAGAGTTATACATTATGCACACACTGTCTCTCGCATGTAGACACATTTAAACACACACACACACACACACACACACACACACACACACACACACACACACACACACACACACATACAGCCAGACACACACACACACACACACACACACACACACACACACACACACACACACACACACACACACAAGCAAAAGCAAAATGTTATGTGTGGACTGGACTTATCTCCACAGATGCCTTTTCTTTGTTCTTTCATTTGAAAAAGGTTGCTGCAGTGTGTTGCTTTGCCAGGGCTTGCAATAAGCAGCTGGGAGAAACAGTGGGGTGAGCTTTAGGATGTTGCTTTGCCAGGGCTTGCAATAAGCAGCTGGGAGAAACAGTGGGGTGAGCTTTAGGATGTTGCTTTGCCAGGGCTTGCAATAAGCAGCTGGGAGAAACAGTGGGGTGAGCTTTAGGATGTTGCTTTGCCAGGGCTTGCAATAAGCAGCTGGGAGAAACAGTGGGGTGAGCTTTAGGATGCTTGTCACAGAAATACCAACATGTAATTAGTCACACTGGAACGCGGACCCATTAAAAGACCTGGCTTCATTTTCTACTCAAGCAATTCACATTTTGACTGAAATACCAAACTGCCGGCACACGGGTTCAACAGCGGGAGACCTATCCAGGATTCAAACTCCAGTGCATTAGCCCAAGCACGCACAGACAAACAGCACTGAGGACCCTTTCTTCCAGTCTAAGCAGCACTCAGGCACAAAAATGGACATCTTCCACATGGATTAGGCCTCACTAATTTGAGCAAACCTGTGTGTAAGATTGTGTCAAATCTTCACTGCTAGGAGTCCACTTTTCGTGGCCAGAGATACATCTAAAGAAACTGGAAAATCCCAACCAAACAGAATCAACAGAATCAATTTACAAATGAGTGATTTTGGGCTCTTTACCAAAAGGCATCCCCTTATAATGAGGTTCATCCTGCTCCACTGAGCCGTGGTGAAGGTGATGGTTTGTTTTGTGTGAGGAAGGTTACGCTTCTCCCTTTGAATATGCAGCCACATTGTGTGCGTGATCAGCCAGGGGAAGCATAGACAGAAATAAGAGAGTAGTAAACAAATACTCTGCCTTTGCTCACAGCGCCTCCTACTGGACATATTTGTATATATTTGAACACAGTAATTCCCCACGATATCCACCTGAGATCCGGCAGAAAAAAAATGTAATTATTTAAATTTTTTACATAATACCATGGATGACAAAAACATGTTTCAGTGAAAGTATTTTCAAAAACATTATTTATTTTATTTGTATTGAATGTCCCTAGTGTCGGTTCCAGCATAGTATAATACATGGTTCTTCAGATTAAGACAGATTAAGAAAATTAATTGCTGGGTCTATTTTGAAGTGCAAAGGATATTTTTGAGGATATTTTGAAGCGCATAGAGATTCCAGTAAAAGGAGAGATCAAAAAGCATTCCCCGGCGGCAAACACCATTAAGCATAACCTTTCACATGATCGCGGAATCACATAATTATCTAATTCTGGACTCTTTCATATACACTTGAGGAAAGTTGTTACCACATCGTTACAAAGGTTCTCTCTGGCCTTGAGACTTGAGACGGGAATGCACCTCTGTTACATCATGATATTCACATAGGCCTGGCCGATATACCACAAAGATTATTATCAAACAGTCATCGCCACCATGTGGGGGGTATTGCCTTTCTTTTTCGTATTTTTTTCTTTAATCATACCTGACGAGTTAGAAAACATCCAAACTTCAGAGGCCACGTGAAATGCTTCCGGGTAGAAAACGTCACCACTGTTATCTACTGGGTGCTGGTAAGATCAGCAGCAAGGCCTTGCAGCATCCACGTTGACAAAAACACATCACATGATCACACAGAAGCTGTACAACCTTGTTACTGGCGCATTTGGATGTTTACTACTGCTGCTCCGCATCAGGCATACTTAAAGAAAAAAAAAGATGAAAATAAAGGCAACACACCACATGGGGGCGCTGATCATTATTGCATTCAATAATTATGGTTGCGGTATATCGCCCAGCCCTACATTCAGTGTTTTCTTTAATAAGGGGGCCTTTGATTCCCTGGCTGTCAGCTATAGTGACAAACCGTGTAACGGATTGATGAAGACACAAAGAAAACATTCACTAAATAATTAGCTGTACTGGGAATTCATAACACCTGTCACTCTGATTACAAAAAGTCATCGAGCCTATACTTGACAAGTAGGAATAATCCCTGGCAGGACTATGTTAGATGAACAGACAGTTTATCCCGTCTTCCTTTTGAGTGTTTTTTGTTCATCGCTTGGACGGGCAGACATAACCATGACTCCACACCACCCCAGCTGATCTGGGGTCAGTCTTTTAGAAGGGCAGACATAACCATAACACTGAGCCTATGGTGTTCCACACCACCCCAGCTGATCTGAGGTCAGTCTTTTAGAAGGGCAGACATAACCATAACACTGAGCCTATGGTGTTCCACACCACCCCAGCTGATCTGGGGTCAGTCTTTTAGAAGGGCAGACATAACCATAACACTGAGCCTATGGTGTTCCACACCACCCCAGCTGATTTGGGGTCAGTTCATTGTGCGAATGCAAATAGGAGAATGTCATCTTACCCGTCTGCGACGATTCACCTGCAAGGAAAAGAGAGGGATGGTCAGTGCACTGATCACATGATTTCCTGCAATACTTCCACCACCCCGCCCCCCTCCAAAACGAAGCAGACACACACGCCCACACATATACCTACGTATGTATGCACACATCCATCACGATAGAAATTAAGAACATTTTTAAAATGAGAGACTAACAACAAAAAAAACTCTCACAGAAGCTTTTCCAAACAAAGAATAAACCACAATGGGCCTTTTCTTTTAAGACACTTTTATTCCAAGCAGAGAACTTTAGTGGGTCTGAGCTTCATTATGTAAATGTCTAATTAATGCTTGATTGGGATTGGGAGTTTCTGTAGGCAACCAGTAATACAGGTGTTCAATTAAAGTTTTTCAGGAGAGAAGAAGTCTTTCAACACCCACAGAGTACAAGCTAACCTTCAGCACTGTCATGCTCAAACACAAAAGAACATTGGAAACAAAGAGTCTTCGGAGAAATTAGCAAATTATTATCGCATCTCCGGCACTTTAAATCCTCAGAGGTAACTGTAGTATGCACGATGTAAAACAGAGACCAGTGTTAATTTGTGCCAGAGCTCAGCTCTGGAACATCACATTTTTTGCCACCTGCCTTCCGAGACCTTTAGCCGCATTTCAATGACTCCAATGTGGTTTAAGGCACTGATTACCTTACTCTATGTTTTGACATCTTTAGTTTTTAGGGTTTAAATCATCTATTCATACTCTTTCTCTGAGGATGCGGGAAAAAAAAAAAACAACACTGTGGTTCGGTTAGTTTTGTCTTTAATTTGTTCACAAAGTTGACATGAACCCGCTCGTATAGGCTAGTTAATTTAGCCAAAGAAAACTTTAGCCATTGCTGGCTGGATTCCCCGGTTTTTGATTTGCAGAAAAAAAAATGCGCTTGACGTGAAGACGCTATTTGCATTCTTACATCATAAAATTCAAAAAATGAGCATTTAATTTATTAATTGACTGGTTAATCCACACTTTTTTTTAGAAAAAAAACAGCTCAAGGGTTTTTTCCAGCGTGTGTGTGCGTGTGTGGCAAAGGGGGTGGGTAGGGCAGCTGTATTGTTACCTTTGTTTCGCGTTTTGCGGTACCTGCAACATAGAAGAGCCACTCAAACTTGGTGCCTGAGCCTAGAAGAGCAACCCAGATCCTTGAGCCTTTCCTTGCCTGTTCAAAACATGTGTCTTCCACACACTTATTTAAACAGTGCAGGTTTGGTTCATGGCCGTTTCCTTTACAGTGAGCTGTGTAATTTTCCACAAATGATGTCGCCACCCTTCAGTATTTAGTGCCCCAGTGATTTCATCAGTCAGTCTGTAATTGAATGCATTAAATGTAACCTCTTTCTAAAGAACCATTTGCCGTTAAGGAATGCTTTGATTTTCTGTAATATGCTATATGGCAAACGATTCCTGAGAAAGAGGCCACATTCTGAAAATGGATCTGACTGATTAAAATTCCTAACCATTGAATATGAGACCTTTATTCTTTATGGCGGCGTGCACACAGCTATCTCTGAGATAATGTGACCTTAGGAGGGCGAACCATCCCTCAGAAGACATTAAAAGTCACTAATTGAGAATAATTAACAGCTCGTTGCAAATCAGGAGTTACAATTATGGCTGGAATGAAAAGAGCGTACGCACAAGGGCCCCGGGGCGGAGTCTGAGAAGGCCTTGTTTGCAGGTCATTCAGTGGTAGTGTTTGTGTGGCTGGGAAGGAGCTCGTCTCATCTCTCATCTTTAATGCCGACGTGAACACGTATACTACAGGCTGTAGTTTGTGGAAACACAAAATCCCGTGTCGATGAGTTGGTATTTGGCTTGAAAATATTGATCAGTACGTGCAAAAACCATAGGCCCGTCCTTCCCAATAATTATGCCGCTGGGTCTGACACAGGTATAGGTGAATCTCAATGTAAAGTGTCACCATACACGATACACAAACACAGTGAGAATCGGGGCCTCATTAAAACATTCATTTTCTTTTCTACATCAGCTTACCGAACGATGCATTGCCCTTTGGAGCACAGGCCAGCCTACACACTGGTCATCCAGGACTGGAGGCTGGCAGTGGCACCCCTGTGCTAGATTATGTGAACAAAAAATATAATTTCGGGAATGAAAAGTGACCCTGGTCTCGGGTGCCTATGAAGAAAATGGCAGCCTGGACGTGCGAATGGACTTGACCCGGTGTGCTGAACGAAAGCAGCGCAGTGAGCACAGTGTTGTCGGAAAACAGACAGTGGCACTCCAGAGGAGTGTTGAGTTTCACTGGCCGTTTGCTCTCGATTACGGCCTTTGTCCTTGGACAAATCCAAGCGTGTGCTGGCTGCCTTCGAGGGGCTATAGTCAGTCGCTGTTCTGTACAAGTATTTATTTCTTGGTATTACTTATCAGTTCCAAAAAGGGTGACCCTAAAGCAAAGCAATGGAAACCAGATTTTCACACATCTACATTTAAAGATAAATATGTACGTTGATATTTTTCAGTTTGGTTTGCATCAAAAGCAGATAAATCCATAATCTTTTTTTTTTTTTTTTTCTGCAAAAGCAGACCAATCCATAGTAAACTTGTCACACAGAACCACCCCATATTTGATTATAATCACTAATGCAATATGAAATAGTATTAATCTAAATCTGTGTGTGTCTCTAATCCGGCTGCCCTACCGACTGCCACACATCCTCCCCACACACTTTTAAGTATGTACACAGAATGCGCAGGGTAGGATGAAAGGAAGAGAGCGGGAGAAAGGGAGGGAGGTAGACAGAAAGCTTGAGGACAAACAATTCGATAGCGCTTCACCTTCCGCTTCCCTGCGACTGCGCTCGACTATCTGGGGCTGCCGGTCAGACTGCCGACGCATCTTTCTCCTGCAAAGACTTCTTGTGAAAAACACAGTTTCTGGAACACAGTTATCACTGCGCGCACACACATACACACACTTCCTAATTTACTGGCTGCGTTTTTGAAGTCCGGAGAAGAGAGATGTAGATACAAAAACACACAGATGCAATGCCACCCCCCCTCCCCCCCCCCCGTGTTCAACAACAAGCAGAAGATAGAAGAGACAGAACACAAACGTGCTTCTAACCCAGAATATTATTTTTCGAAATGGGATTATGGGTTGACTCATAAGAACAAGGGAACAGAGAGACAAGAGGGGAATTGCTTAATTTAGCTGGGGGTGGGAGTGAGGAGGAGGGCATGGCATTATTTGGGGTGGGTGGGTGGGGTTGGTTGGGGCATGGGGTGGAGTTGGCGGAGGCTTGCTTTAGCCGCAGAAAGGAGAAATCCGTGGGATTTTGCAAGGCTCTGAGGGTGACAATCGATTGTAAAATCCTGAGCCTGGGGAGAGAACATCTCCTCATTCCTCTCGCGTGTCCCTGCTTCCTGGCCCCGCCCCAATGGCGGCTGGAGAAGCGGCCGTGGGCGCAGCACTGCACCCGCGGCCCCCGCGCTCCCCCTCTCCTCTGTGACTCATTACGCAACGTCTCGCCACACCACTAGATGGCGAACAAGCTGGCAGAGCAGTCGCAGCCGCCAAAGTGATGGCTGATTGGCTGTCATTTCCCGCTTGGACTTGGATCATAAGCAGACTAGTTATGGCATGTGTGAGTGGTGGCAGAGGGACTTATGAGGTGATATATACTGTTTTGTCTGATTTATTTTTGCAGATTTTAATTTGGAAAGAAGAGAATAATACAGAAAGAAGCCAGACCACGGTTGTGGAAAATAAATTACGAAATTACAGCAGGTGCAGAAATCAAACTTCTGCCTGTTCTCAGCCCTTCCTGTATTATATGCATTGCATTGTAAACAGTGCTACTGTTGTAATTTTTTATTATGACCCTATTTACCACAAGAGCTTCTAGAAAATGGAACAAAATAAAATGTTATGTTATTCAAATATCAAAGTCATCCCGCATCCTCAGAGAAAGAGTATGAATAGATGATTTAAACCCTAAAAACTAAAGACTTCTTGCATTTTTAAAAGCGAAAGATATATTCTGGCCCAGGCACCTGGGCTCATTATGCAAAGGCGTATGTTATATAGGGTGTTATAAATACAGAGCAAATGGCAACAAGTCAAAACTGTATTGTGTTAATATGGGTTTTGGACTTAATAAACTTGGTAAATAAAAGGTAAAAACAGTAGGTAGCTTTGGTAGAAGTGTGTGCTGTGGGCTGCTGATTCATATAAAGAAAAGATGCACTGCACATTGCTTTGGGGGAACGCAATAATGGAGCACGGCTCCGTAAAGGAGTTGGAGGTTTTCTGCTGGGTTGTATCATTCCCACTACCTCACTTTCTATCCAGGGTTTAAGTCTTTCGGTTGAGACGTTAAACCGAGGTCCTGACTCACTGTGGTCATTAAAGATCCCATGACACTCATCGTAAAGGAGTAGGGCTTTGCCCGGTGTCCTGGCTAAATTCCCAACCTGGCTCTTTTCAACCTGTCACCTAAACATCCCATGATTTAATTGGCTAAAAATCAAAAAATTTGTCTCCCTCTCCGTCTCAGCCGATCTTTCATGAGTGTTCTGGCACAAAATGGCGACTGTGCATCACCCAGGCGGGTGCTGCACATTAGTGGTGGTTGAGGGGTGTTTTGAGGTGCGCATCACTGTGAAGCGCTTTGAGTGTGATAAAAGCGCAACATAAATGTAAGAAATTAGATTTATGGACATGGGAGTGGGACATCTCACCAAATACTGCTAAGCTGACATGGTATGATAACCATCTCAGAAAATATCACGGTTCACGGTATTACACAATTGTTGCCATTTCACAACAACCCTTTAAGGAATGAAAACACAAGCAAGTTTTTTTTGATTGAACAAAAGCTTTTTTTTTTGTATTTTCACAAGGGTATTATGTCTTGCACAGATATGTACTTTATAGGGAAAGCAAAAATTATCTTACGCAAGTAGCTGTCTCATAATCCGTTGAGTTGCGTTTGTGCTAAAATAACATGGAAAACCGTATAATTCAAAACCTTAGATAAGCAAATGTCTATGGTATGATAACCATCCATTTTCATACTGCAATATATCGTGAAACCGGTATAACGCTGCAACCCTAGACACAACTCCCTTTAACAGAACATTTGCTGGAGTAGTGGAATGTGAATATGCGAAACATACAATAAGACTGAACAACTAAAAAATGAATAGCAAACACTGGCTCAGCAAACTACGGAAGCCCTGAAACGCAAGGTGAATTAAAAAATTTTTTGCAGCCAAAATGTTTATCTCGTACGTACGAGATAATAAGTCGTACGTACAAGATAATATATATTTTAATTTTACCTTGCCTTTCAGGGCCTCCGCCGTTAAGTCGTAGCCTACTGGCATTGGAGCAGCATTAACAAGGGGTAGCCTAATAATGAACGCACACCCATAGTTTCTTATTCCAGGACTTTGCATTCTGCAGAAATATAACCCAGTTATAATTAGCCTACAAAATGAGCTGGAATTCTTAGAGCATTATTAAAGTTTATTTCTTAAATTCTTAAAGCATATGTACAAATTATTTGAGGCGGTTAGAGTTTCTGATCCCAAGCAAGTCTGAACACTTCACAAACGACTTCTGGTATTTGACAAGAACTCGTCAATTCTGGGACACGGGTGAGAAAGTCTTTCAAAATATTGCACAGAACGTAAAACAATACTTGTCCCTTCCAAACAAGTCAATGCATAGAGATGTGTCTCTTCATACGGACACGTTTGCACCAAGTGTCATAAAGCAATGATAGAGGATACTCTTATAACATTGACCTTAAAACAATTCAATCACAAAGTTTAAACCTCACATTTTCATTCAATTTCAGTTTATCTGTTTTAATCTATTATTATTCTTTTTTTTATTAGCCTACCTTTAAGCAAATCATTTCATTACAATTAATAGCCTTAATTAACAATTTTGTGCAGGTGATAACTGCACGTTTCATGTGTGTAGGCAACTTCCCACAGATTAGAAGAACAGCAGTTCGATCCCTGCCCCGCTTGGCAAATTGTCAAAGTGTCCGAGACACCTAACCTAATTCCTCCCGATGAGTTGGCTGGTGCCTTGCATAACTGCCTTTCGTCCTTGGTGTGTGAGTGTGAGTGTGTGAATGGGTGAATGAGAGGCATTAATTGTAAAGTGCTTTGTGTAGCCGTAGTTGTAGCAAAAGTGCTATATAAATGCAGTCTATGTAGTCTGAATTTTCTCCCTCCGATGCTCGAGGTTAGAGCTTCTGTATTCCGAGCTGACATCACAGTCTGGATGTTCACTAGCCCCCTGAGGCTCAACCTGAAGAAGACAGAGCTCCTCATCCTTCCGGAAAAATTCTTCAATCAACGTCGGTGCCTCCACAATGGCTTAGCCCCCGTAGCGGATCATCCAAAGCATATTTGTAAGAGGCTTGAAGAGTGTGTGTTAATACAGGACCATAAGACAGAGGCACAGTGTAATTACCTGCTGCAATATAAGGAACATAATCCTCAGTACAATTATATAGCCTCAGTTTAATAATAGGATGAATTTAATTGTAATAATTTATATATATATATATATATATATATACAGTATACAGATCCTTTCCAAAAAATTTGAATATCATGGAAAAGTTTTTTTTTTTTCCATAATTCCATTCAAAAAGTGAAACTTTCATAGATTATAGATTCATTACACACAAATTGAAATATTTCTAGCCTTTATTTGTTTCATTTTTCATAATTTTAGTTTACAGCTCCAGAAAACCCCCAAAACAGTATTTCAAGAAATTAGAATAGTGTGTCAAAAATCAGCATTTACTTCAGTTATTTCAGAGAATGAGTGGAGTGGCTTGACTCGAGGAATCCGACAGTTGTAGCCCATGTCCCGGATACGTCTGTACGTGGTGGTTTTTGAAGCACTGACTCCAGCCTCAGTCCACTCCCTCTGCATCTCCGCCAAATTTTGGAATCGTCTTTGCTTGACAATCCGCTGAAGCCTACGGTCATCTCATTTGCTTGTGCACCTTCTCCTGCCACATTTTTCCCTTCCACTAAACTTTCTATTGATATGCTTGGACACTGCACTCTGTGAACAGCCAGCCTCCTTAGCGATGACCTTTTGTGGCTTGAATGATGGTCTTCTGGCCAATTTTCAAGTCTGCAGTCTTCCCCATACTGAACCAAACTGAGATAAACTTTGCAGGTGTTTTGATAGTGTGACACTCAGTCTAAAACATTCATTCTCTGAAATAACTGAAGTAAATGCTGATTTTCGACACACTATTCTAATTTCTTGAAATACTGTTTTGGGGGTTTTCTGGAGCTGTAAGCCAAAATTATGAAAAATGAAACAAATAAAGGCTAGAAATATTTCACTTTGTGTGTAATGAATCTATAATCTATGAAAGTTTCACTTTTTGAATGGAATTATGGAAAAAAAAAAACTTTTCCATGATATTTAAATTTTTTGGAAAGGATCTGTATATAGTGCCCTCCACTATTATTGGCACCCATGGTAAAGATGAGTAAAAAGGGTTATAAAATCTCACACTGAAAAAATGAGAAAAATCCAACCTTCAATTGAAGTAAATTTATTATGAGAAAATAAAATCCCTCATCAATAAATAATAATTTTTAACAAAACCACGTGCGCCACAATTATTGGCACCCCTGATTTATATATAGAATAAAGTAATCATTTTTAATATTTGGTCACATATCCTTTGCATGCCATGACGTCCTGATGTCTGTGACCCAACAACATCAAAAGACTTTTGATATCTTATTTTCTGGTACTCTTACAAGCGATACTATAACGTCTCTGCATTTGAATGGATCTCCATGGGAATTCAGGGGTGGGACTAGATTTGACATTAATCAAATTCACCAAACGGTGATTTTTTTATTTTTTACTCATCTTTACCAGGGGTGCCAATAATAGTGGAGGGCACTGTGTATATATATATATATATATATATATATATATATATATATATATATATTACTATTTATTTGCTTTGAAGGGAAACCATACACCTTATGTTAATACAGCCAGGTATTTACAGAAGTATTGCAGGTTATTCTTTTATAGGAATTATGTTCAAGGGCGCAATAGCTTTGTCCCCCCTTGGGACTGAGCCTGCAACCTCCAGATCAGAGGCTCATAACATCACACAGCCACCAAAGGCATTTTTTTCCCTCCATACTCTCATGCCTACCTAGAGACTCCACAATGTGGAAATGTGGTGGGAAATATGCAGAATGACTCACTCTCAGTCTGGCGATGAATTAGGATGCTGAAAGGAGTGTGTTTCGCCAGGAGCAACAGTCTGCCCACTCTATCTGTGTGAAGCCCTTTCTATCACTGCAACCAGCTGTTCCACAAACATTCCAGATAGCTGCCAGGTAAACACACTGTCAAATACAACAGGAACCCATCCAGCTCTGTGCAGCTGCAACAGAACCAAGATACACACAACCACATACTCACACAGGTGCACACATCTACGCTACTCAGGGGGGACTATCATTCTATACCCACCAAGTGGGGACCGTAGGGCCATTTTTTCAAAATAATAGACAGAAGACATTTTTGCTTTAAAATGTTCAAAATATTTTTAAAAATAGCCAAGTGGAGACCTGAACCACCCATATCTAAAAAAAAGTTGGGGGCTTTACATGCACAAACACACAGAAACACTTGCACACAAACACCCACACACACAGGCATGTAACCATGTATACACAGAGCACACAATAGCACATGCATGCATAGACGTGTGTACTGTAAGCAAGCATATACACATGCACTCGACATGTACACATAGTTGGACACAAAGCAACTGTACATAAACACATGCCGAGCAGGGCTACACCAATGAAAATATAAAGTAAAATAAAATCTGCATACATAAAATTAAACTAAATTTAACCTGGGGATGGATTAGAGCCAAAGCTTACTGCATTGAACAGAAGCATCACTGATGTTCTCCTTCAGACAACAGCGCAGTGCTTCCAACGGAATTATGGGTATGAAAAGCTGGAGCTAGACTTC
This sequence comes from Synaphobranchus kaupii, assembly GCA_029718625.1. Lineage (NCBI taxonomy): Eukaryota > Metazoa > Chordata > Actinopteri > Anguilliformes > Synaphobranchidae > Synaphobranchus > Synaphobranchus kaupii. The sequence continues at coordinate 29,161,960 of CM056385.1, read as the reverse complement.
AATACATATTAATTACTGAGATACAAACTGCCTGGCTAATTTATTTGATGGGGCTCATGTACTCTCTCTCTCTCTCTCTCTCTCTGGATTATTTTTAATATTCATCACTCTCTGCTCTCTCCCTCCATCTCTTTCTCTCTCTCTCTCTCTCTCTCTCTCTCCTTCCCTCTCCATCTCTCTTTCTGGCTCATACACATTCAGTCTGTTGTTAATTGACTTATTCTCCGTAGCCTTTCAACTCTGCGATTAGTCAGAGTGCCTATTCTACTTATTGTACATCTGCTTAGCGACCGTTCTGATACTAGGTGGCTTTTATGCTGCTGCACATTATAACCACATATATTGCAGGGGTGCTTGGCAACCATGTCAGACCGCATACAGTCTATTACGCACCATTTGTTAAGCAGGGGGTTACAATTTGGGGAGATTGTATGGGGATGGAGGGGAGAAGTGCTGGGGAAAGAAGCCTTCTTTGTCTGCTAAATCTATTGAATAAATGAAAAAGTTTACAAGGACACATGGGGTAAGGAATTAATCTCTCTTCAACTCTCTCTCTCTCACACGCACACACACACACATCACTATGAGTATGCAAGCCAGGAGACACTCATAACACATTTTTTATATTTATCTAAGCTATTTGCAAATTACCAGGGGTGACTCCTGAATTGAACCAGTGGGGAAGCTTTGCTTTGCCCAGGATGTTTGTGTGTGTGTGTGTGTGTGTGTGTGTGTGTGTGTGTGTGTGTGTGTGTGTGTGTGTGTGTGTGTGTGTGTGTGTGTGTGTGCGTGTGTGTAGGGGGGGGGGGTTAGAGGATTGAGGATTCACGGGTGCAAGGTAATATCTTCCAATGCCTGCCTAACCGTGCAACTCTGGTGTGTTTACAGTCTATGGGTCCTCACTCTGCACATGGGGTAGCTGTCTGTCTCATGTCTCAGTCGTCATCATTGAACAGCTACATGCAGCCTTCCGATCATTAAAATCTCCCCCAAGGAAAAAAGGTTATACTCCTTAACCACTGCAAGATGGAATGAAAGGAGTGATTATAGAGCTGAAAATATTTACCGTTATCTGACTGCCTTACAGTCCAGTATTTAGCATTTTTTGACTGCCTTAGTGTCTAGTATTTACTGATTTCTGACTGCCTTACAGTCTGGTGTTCTCTGTCTTTAGATCCTCACTCTCAATCTGGGGCAGCTGTCTGTCTCAATAAATCTGCCTTTGCTGAATCTTAGCACTTAGCATGGCTGACATAGGGGGACTCTCGTGTTTCTCTCTTTTTCCTACAAAAGTCTGACAAAGCACATTTCAGGTCAATGCCTTCCAAACATGTTTTAGCTATCGAGTATGGGAGGCAGATCAGTTATGGATATATCATAAAAAATAGTTCACGCATAAGAAGAAATTGCCTATATATCAATGTAATTTTGATTATACCACATTTGCAAAAAAATATAAATATAAATATAGTGATATAAATATAAAAAATATCAATCACATATATGAGAAATATATGCGAAAAGATATATGATGCAGCAACTAACCCTCAAATTCCAGTTTCATGTAGCTGTAATGATTTTTTACATTTCTTTAGTGGTAAAATAATTGGAATTAGGAAAAAGATCACACAAGTTAGTGATCGTGGTTTTGACGATATAGAACTGCCTCCTAGACACACTGAAGTCTTGAATCGTTTACTCCCATACTTGAGATCGAACTAATTAAGTTAGTTTCTTCTTTGAAATCATCCACCTGTCTTCTAGACCCCATACCCACAAAGTTTTTGAAGGAGCTATTGCCTATGCTCATCAAACCAATGCTTCATTTAATAAACTCATCATTGCTATCGGCTATGTTCCTACATCCTTTAAATTGACAGAAATCAAGCCACTACTTAACTCCTTTGCATAGATGCATCGTGATAATGGCGCCGGCACCATCATTTTGCTCAACTGAGACATTCGTTGCTCCTGCAGCCAAACTATTAGTGGAAATCACAAACTCAGTGTTTAAAATGTATTGGTAGGCGATTCGTGACGATTCCTGCGCAATGCGGAGTTTCTAAATGTCACTATTTTCCCATAGCAAGTCCATTTAACAAGCACCCCCCACCCAGTCTATACCTACCCATGCGTGACATAGTGGACAATAGAGTCTATGTTTGAGTTGATAAATATATTTATTCATCATATAAAATTTGAATAACGTCATAGCAACAAGACAAACCCAACAATAGCCTGATCGTGTGCCAGAAAAGCCGTGAAAAGCCCTGCTCACACAAATGCAAAATAAACATGTGAAAGTATTCTCTCATTCTACCATGTATTCTACTAGCAATATATGCTACTAAATATGAAATAAATATGCAATCCTACCATTGGTTTTACACATCGAGATGTTCCTTTCAAAATTCAGTGGTCATTTATTGTCTGGTACAATCGGTTTGAGAAATGTACAACACTTTATACCGCTATTACACTATCTGAAACGTCGACTCGTAATACCCCCCATGCCCTGCAAGCCTGTCTCATTCATTACAGTTCATTCTGGTTTAATTGTCGGCTCTTATATCCAATAGAATACATTATAACCTTAGCAGCAGTATATGAAATGTCCTCTGGGGTGCTTTGAACAATTTACTACAGCCCAGCGTAACTGCAGTTTTTGTTTTAACTGTCTCATATTACCCAAGCTCTATAAATAACGCATTATGTAGGGGAGTTTCCCTTTATCGATATGTAAGTATTTTTGTGTCTAAAATGCTGTTAGTCTCGCTGGCTATATGTACGTTCATTTTTCCACTCGAGCAATCTCCAATATGTTTGATAGGCCTATTGTTATTTTAGCATTTTGAGTGCATTTCACATACTGTAGTGCAATCGTTAATTTTATTTTTGATGTAGGCTACTGATTTTCATTGAAGATAGAACATTTGGCAGCATTTTGCAGATGGTGGAATACTATTTTATTTTCATGTTATCGTACATAATATAGGCTATGGCGTATATACTTGTCACTTATGGCATGGCAAATGCTCATTCCAATTTACTCTGTGCTGATATGTGGTAGATGAATGTAGAAATTTTCCTTAGAGTCATTATGAATAGTAACATAATTTAATTTTTTTAAAACAACAGAAAAATGCAATCCCGGGGTAAAAGTATACATACTGTACAGGTAAAAGTGATGTTTTATTGCGGTACAAGAGTGAATGATTAGGCTACATATTTAGGTGTATGTAACACTGTGATATCAATTATTTTATCTTAATCCGTCAGAAGGAGCAAATGTATATGCTTTATAATGGACTAAAATAATTTTATTCTTTTTATGACATGTTTTGCATAGGGGTTTGGGACCCATAGATATCTACCCCCTATACTGATGAAAATATAGTAATTCCCACTTGAAAATGAGCCATAACTGTTGATTTGTAGTTAAATGTATCATATCTTTTTTTAATTTAGAGCAGTGCACAATTTAGCAATTTGGATAGATTTGGAGACACTAATGGACAACAGGGTACACTGCCTATATTTTGCATCATAGACCTTTAGTAGTTCTGCATATCATCCCCAGATTTTGCACACTTCTTGACATGGAGTTTATGATCCAGGAAATGTATATTTATTTACCTCTTTCACTTATGTAGCTCTCAGTTTTTTGTTGCAAACTAAAGAAAAGCATATTTTTTTTGCATTTTTCCAAAGTTTCTTTGCATTTGTGGCACTTTATTTAGACTTAAATTATGAAAATAAACAAATCTAAACAAATCTAAACAAAAAAAAAGTATTGCAAAGGATACACCTGTCTTGTTTCAGGTGTTTCAAGCCATTTACCAAGTTCATGTGATGCTCACACCTGGAGTTATAAAGCCTTTAACAGGGCACCCCTTAAATAGATGAGTATTGACCAAATTTGCCATCTGTGCCAAGGGGGTTAAGAAAGCAAATTTGGATCCCACTGTCCTGGCTAATTATAGACCCATTTCAAACCTCCCATTTTTACCAAAGATTCTTGATAAATGTGTAGTGCAACAGCTTTCTTAATTTTTAACCTACTAATAACGTGTATGAGAGGTTTCAATATGGGTTTAGGAAGCACCATACCACAGAGACCACCCTTGCCCTAGTAATGAATGACTTGTTCTTCTCTCTGGATTGTGGCTGTATTTCTATTCTTGTTTTACTTGACCTGTGCACTGCCTTTGATACTATAGACCATCATATTCTCCTCCGTAGGCTAGAAAATGTAGTTGCTTTTACCGGGTATGCTCTTATGTGGTTTAAATCTTATCTCTGTGATAGATCCCAGTTTGTTAGGGTAAACAATCACTCCTCTGAATTTTCTAGGGTAAACTTTGGAGTACCACAAGGATTGGTTTTTGGTCCTCTGCTCTTTTCTCTGTACATGCTCCCACTTGGGAACATTATAAGCAGGCATGGTGTTAACTACCACTGCTACGCAGATGACACACAACTTTATATATCAGTGAAGCCAGGTGAAGTTGACCAGTTGTCTAAACTAGAGACCTGTCTTAAAGATGTAAAGGCCTGGATGACCCAAAATTTCCTCTTATTGAACTCAGATAAGACTGAGATATTAGTATTAGGTCCCAAATCCCTTCAAGATAAATTCTTACAGTTTCCCTTAAATTTAGATTGCTTCTCTGTCTCCGACAACAAAGTTGTTAAAAACCTTGGTGTAACTATTGATTCAGATCTCTCCTTTCAGCCCCATATTAACAATATCACAAGAACGGCCTTCTTCCACCTGAGAAATATATCTAAATTAAGGAAGGTATTGTCCCTGGAGGATGCTGAAAAAATGGTTAATGCCTTTGTAACCTCTCGACTAGATTACTAGAACCAAGAAATGGGAGCATATTAGCCCAGTGCTCAAAACTCTTCATTGGCTGCCTGTCAAATTCAGAATTGACGACAAGATTTTACTTCTAGCATTTAAAACTTTAAATGGTTTGGCCCCAGAATATCTTAGTGACTTACTCATTCCTTACTGTCCTCCTAGAATACTTTGCTCTCAAAGTGCTGGCTATTTGAAAATTCCTATTATATCTAAAATTACAATGGGTGACAGAGCTTTTTCTTACAGAGCTCCTTTCTTATGGAATAATCTTCCCATGTATGTTCAAGCTTCAGACACACTTTCTGTCTTTAAGTGTAGGCTAAAAACGTACCTCTTTAGTCAATCCTATAGTTAAGGATGTCGGGGGGGTTATCCTTATCTTTTCCTCTCTCACCCCGAGCTGCAGATTACTCCGGCCCGTCCCCCTCTCGCCCCGAGTTTTCAGACTGCTCCAGTTATGCCCCTCACCCTGAGTTTGCAGACTGCTCCAGTCCTGTCCCTCCATTGGTTTATCCTCCCGACTTGACACAACTGGAGTCCCAGATGCACCACCCTGCCAATTTGAATTGATTATTGAATTGACTATTACCATTCAGTCCACCTTTAGTCTAAACTGGGCCGGCCAGCAAAGGATGGGCACCCCCTCTCTAGCCAGGTTCCTTCGAGATTTCTTCCCACTGGGGAGTTTTTTCTCGCCACTGTTCAGTGTTTTTTCTCTCCTACCGGGGAGTTTTTTACCTCATTTTGCTGGTTGGGGGCAAAGGCCTGGTTTTTTGCTCAATTTTCCTTCTGTTTCCCTGTGCAGCGTCTTTGTGACAGTTCTCTGTAAAAAGTGCTATACAAATAAAATTGAATTGAATTCAATTGAATTGAGAAAAATGGTGGCCAGACTCATTAGCTAAAAAAGCATTATATGTATTATCATTGGATAAAAAAGATTGGTTTTACTTGAGTGTACTACAATGGACTACTATGAGCAGTGGACAGATGTTATGATTAGAAGAAATGCAAAATAAGTGGCTGTGTTTTTCTAAATGCTGTCTGTTTACATGGGGGTGGAGGGTACAGAACTTCATGTATATAAGCAGTGAGAGTCTGTAGTCATTGTATTTACATTGAATATGTGTGTGTGTTTTGCATGCATGTTTGTTTGCGCGTGTATTTTTGTGTGTGTGCGTCCCCCCCCCCCCCCCCTCCCTTTGCATGATAAACCACTGAATAGAAGATACTAGGATTGTGTTCCATGTATAATGCTTATTGATTACATTTATAATGTCTGCCCTTGATATTGACACTTTTGGGGAAAAAAGGTAAATTTTACAATGGTTACATTTTTATGCACGTTGCAATTTCAGTTTCAATTCACTGCATCTGCACATCCACAATCAATGGTTTGTTACAGACTAGTCTGTATTCCAGTATTTCACACGAATGTGCATTGCTCAATGCTGTTAATGGATAGTTGTTCAAATCAATAATTCAAATTGATATTGATCGCATTCAAAGTGAAAAAAATAATATTCGCTGACTACTTCATGTATTATACTGACTATCCCATAAATATTCTGGGCAAATTCCAAAACTCCATATTACCGTGGCAGTACCTATCATATTATGGAGAGTCTCTGGCTTTGTATCCTTCTGTGTCGGGTTTTGTTCCGGATTAAATGCGCCATTTATAAAGATCTAAGTACAAATGACGTCAGAAAAGGATGAGTGTGCTGTGATACTGCCAATCAGCGTGATCACAGCAGGGACTTTGAGTGCCTTCATTATGTGCAATCTGCCTAGCGACAGTGCCTGTTATAGGTTACATCAGAGGTGTGTCCCACTGCGCAAAATAGCAACAAGTAAAATCAATGATGGCACACTGTGCTGTAGGAGACGGTGAGGTCAGGTGAGTCGTGAAGCAATTGTCCTGACTGACTGTGGTCATTTGGCATTCCACGGTGCTTATCACGAGACTTTTGTACTGTCAACTCACATTGACTCACCATCACAGTCTGGAAACGCAATCATCCCCCTCGCAACTGACTGAATGAAATACCTCCCCACCTCCATTCAGGTGATCATCGCTGCAAGACATGATCAAAGTCCTTACTTGTATCCTTCCTGGGTGAATGCAGGTTAAATAGAATATGTAGCAGCTCACATGGTGCTTGTCATTTGTGGAATTTGAGGAATGCCACACTTGCCCCCAGGAAGGATGGGAGAACGCGACACAGACATGTTACACGTATAAACTCTTCTTTTACCAGGGCTAGGCGCCAAGCGAGGTATATTATTATTGATTTTATAAGCCTTTTTAAAAAATATCTGCACACATATACGTCAATTTAGCGGTCATGAATAAAAGGGGAACGAGCCATTACCCGTCTCTTGAAAGTGATATTGAAGACTGGAGTGCAATATTAGCTGTCAGGACGTAATTGCTGTGCTACCTCGCAGAGAATGCTAAATGTTCAAATTGCCTTGAGAAAAACGAAGATCGTTTGGCTGGCAGGTGAATTTATTCCTGCTAAACTAGACAAAGAAAATAAATAGATTGTGTCATTTACAGTAAATTGCAATCTATACAGCTGACAATAAAGGCAGCACGGTGGTGGTTAGCCGAGGGCCTTTCTGTGTGGAGTTTGCATGTTCTCCGTGTCCGCGTGGGTTAGCCAAGGGCCTTTCTGTGTGGAGTTTGCATGTTCTCCCTGTGTCTGCGTGGGTTAGCCGAGGGCCTTTCTGTGTCGAGTTTGCATGTTCTCCCTGTGTCCGTGTGGGTTTCCTCCCACAGTCAGTTTAGGCCAATTGGAGACTCTAAATTGGTCGTAGGCATGAGTGTGAGAGTAAATGATGTGTGTGTCCTGCGATGGATTGGCAGGTCCAGGGTGTATTCCTGCCTCTCGCCCAATGCATGCAGAGATATGCTCCAGCACCCGACCTCGACCCCCCCCCGCCCCACCCCCCCTTGATCCTGGCCAGGAATAAGCGGGTTAGTGAGATAGATGGAAAACTCATAATATTCCCATTAACATTGTAGCTTGTTGCAGCCATGATAAAATTTTAATTCATATCTTTGTCTAGGCTTTGGTGTTAATGCTACTTTTTGGTTGATTTTCTTGGCGAACAGATGAATTAACAACATTTTTTTCCCCCCATTTATTTCACAGTGTAATTTTTAACATACAGTTCACAAAGTGAAATATGATGCATCACACCAGAGTTAGCTACAACTAATTTCCATCTGCAGTCCCTTGGCAGGTCATAACAACATATAACATTTCAGGTAATGCAATATTTTAGTCAAAAGAGCTATATTTGCAAATCTTACATAATTTATGTTAATAAAAAGAATAACTATTTCACATTATTTATTTTACTTCATTGGCTCCATGAGCCGTACAAACTGTGTTAAAATCAAAACAAACATAAATATGCTTTCTGATATTTACGAAGCATTTAACTAGAAGAATAAATTAGAAAAACAGTTTGTGAGGATTTATATGCAATAATATTTTGTGACACCAGATTAAGTAATTAAGACATCCGTGTAATTACCCTGTAGATGAAATAGTCTCCACTAAGTTATAGTTATATTTGTCATAATTTTGTTAATATTGCATTCAGGATTAGGTTGGCTGTTAGGGTTGTGGTAAGGCTTTTACAGAGGGGGGTTAAAACCCACCTTGGCCGTGGTAGGACAGTCAGTTAACCCCACCACTGAATATGACTGTAGGGTCCAATCTATACTAATGGTATAGGCTTTAAAGGCCCATTCAGTAATTCCGGTTTCTAATCTACGGAGATTACGCACTTGGCAACTAAGTACCTCAGTGGATCATGGTACTCGTGAATTTTTCTGTTTACAGAAACCAGCCACAATATAATCCAACAAAACCACTTCCAAAGCACAGATCATTTGGCAAAATGTTAGCTAACTATTCCTTTCGATATATTACCTGACAAGTGAGCACCAAGTGAAAACGACAGGTGAGTGATGTTTGTTTTAATGGCGATGAGCTGCGCAAGTACTACAAAAATACTCAGATTAAACAAAAAATAAGAAGAATAAAATGTGGAAGATGGAACATGAGGATCTTTTTATGAGGATCTTTATCCTTATTTTTATTAGGAGAATAATTATATACTATAGTGCCATATCTTTTAGCTTGTTGTCAGCCATTAGCATTTTATTAGCAACCAAAATTACTGAGTGGGCCTTTAACCAACTAAGCAACTCCAGAGCCTTGAGCCTATTGTTGATGGGGTTTCTTCACTGGAAGAGTGGGAGCTGTTATCCCCAGCCAAAAGATTCTGTGAGAATTGTGCTCCATTTTTAATTATTCTCTTATTTTCCCCACTTCTTTTCATTATTTTTCATCCAAACTGAGCCGCTAATTGATTGGGATTGATTGAACTCTTGATTGAATTTCCCATCAGCGTTTGGTGTCTCCTGAGAGAAACACCTTTTATAATTATGCATTTCCAGTCCCCATTAGACCCTGCAGGGGTTTACAGCAGGATGATATGAGAGAAGCCCATTTCAGATGGGCCAGATGTGCTTATGAAGCGGATATTGACTAGTTTAGGTAAACATGATGGCTTTCGGTAACACAGCAGAATACATTAGAGCAGCAGAATTAAATAGTAGGTTGCTGGTTCCAATCCATGGCAGTGCTGTTCTCTTTATTCCACAAAAGGCTTCAGGTTTTCAAGTATTACCATATTTTCAGGTAATTAGGAAATACTACCATTTGTTTGTTTTTTTTTGTTTTGCATACGTTCCATTGACATTCTACTGAAAGGTATGCATTTCTGGATATCATCAGAACAGTGTTAACATTTTATCTCAGCAAACATTTTGAGAAAATGTAACTTATTGTTTAATAGAAAGCAATGCAGTTGAGTCACTTGATTTAGCCTAGATATTTACGCTAAAAACATAAAATGAAACAAAATCTCTAAGTAGCGTCAAAAGAATAGCAGCCAGTTTCAATTCAAATGACTTAATTATCCATATGCCCACTTCCTGGCATGCTCAAAGCCTTTTCATTGTTTTACCATGCTGTGATCTCTGCAAAAAAAAAAGAGAAAATTCAAGGTGCGTCTAATTTAATGTCTCCGCTGACATTTTGCGCAGCCTCCATTAGTTGTGCAGCTGTGCTGGCTTCCTGTGCAACCTGCCCACTGCAGCGGCATTACCTCAAACAAACAGTGCTATTCCACGCGTCTCATTGACTTCCCATGCTCAGGTGAGCTCAAAGCCACTGATGACTGCACCATTTTGTTTTTTCTCCGCTTCAAAATTAGTTCTGCTTACTGGGCTGTTCCACTATGATAGACATATTATGTGCAGCATTTACAGTATAGATGGGTGATTCTGTAGCCACAGGACTATATTAATTATTTATTATATTTTTTTCTGAACACAGGGGGATGAGACCAGTTATGTGTGCTAACAGACATGGGATGTGTGCTGCCTTCGAAAGCATACGTCCTCTGACCTTAAAGAGCTACTGCTAAGAATAGCTGTGCCTCCATTGAATCCTGAATTTATTGCAAATCTATCTCTATTATTATTATTATTATTAGTAGTAGTAGTAGTAGTAGTAGTAGTAGTAGTAGTAGTAGTAGCAGTAGCAGTATAACAGCACCCTTAATGAAAACGTTGTTTTCCTGAATATGTTTAAGCTGCTTGTTTGTCTTATGCTTACGTATTGTAAGCATAGGCAGTTTTGTACACCATGTACTGTTATCGTCAAAATGCATAAAGAAATAATCTTATAAAGAAACTTATATATCAGTAGCCTATATATATTCATTGTGGTCGGACAAAGGTGTTGTATAAGTAAGGGTTAATACACGACAAGGTGGTCAGCTATCGAACAATAACGACTTGCCTCCGTGATGTATAAACTGGGGAAGCTGACCTGGATAAAGGAAAACTAAGCATAACTATGTACCATTATTCTTAGATAAACAGACTGGCATGTGGGATGTGTAGGGTCGGCAGGGCACTGGTTGAGCAATGGGGTGCGTTCACCCGTGTAAATTGACGTTATGCAAAAGTGAAAACCGTGCATCCCTCTGAATCATAGTGTCTGCTAAATGCAGCAGCATCAAGCAATTATTTATCTAGTCCTGCACTTAATAACTTATTCCAAATAAATATTTAATTTGTTTCCAGAGCGTCTGAGTGCGATCAGCTTGGCGCTAAAAAGCTGTGGCGGTTCTGGTACTTGCGGTTGTCCTAGTTATCTGCGCGGTGTGCTGTTTGCCGTGCTGGCTTTGCAAGTTGCTTTGGGCAAGAGCACCTCTCAACTAAACGCACGCAGATACATAAAATAGATTTTCTATTAACACCCAGTAGCAGTTTATTAGTATTATAGTATGCACTCCATAACATGGGATACGTCCAAACCCCTTTCATTCCCATGTGTAAGGCTTCCATTCAGGGAATAATGTTCCTGCAATCGATACAGATCCAATTATACTGCTGCCAGGTTGTTGTGAGTGGGGGGGGGTGGTATTTAAAAGGGGGGGGGGGTCACACTTGATGGGCCTTTTTGTCCCCCAGGATGTTTAAATGGAAATATATCTGCTTTAAGGTAATATGGTGTAAAAGGTCCACACTATGGTTCTTGTGTGTTCATGAATAACATTCTAATATATACGCTGTTTCTGTGTGACTATGTACCACTAAGTAAATTAATCACAAAGACTAAAGTGGTTTCGTGGTTCCGAGAAGTGGTTTTGTTGTAGTATGTGTGGAAAAGTATGGTAAATTATAGTACAGGGGTGGGCAGATCCTTTCCTGCAGGGCTGGTGTGTACGCAGCTTTTCGTTGTCAGAAATTACACTGGCCAAATTAAATAGTTAATTGAATACACTTATGCTGGTTTAATCATGGATTAGATCAATAAGAGGTTTCATGTTGCGTCTCAGGAACCGTTTTCAGCTGTCATTCATGAACATATCAAGAAATGTAGCTAAAATATCAATTACCAAATGAGTGGGCCAATTAAATAATTAAGAGCAGACGTTTGCATAAAATCCAGAAACAGATACGGCCCTCCTTGCCTACCCCTGGTTTAGTATATATTTAACTCCATTCATTTGCTTGGCTTTCATGCTTCTAAGAGTCAGGATGAATGTTCCACTTGTTCCTAGGTCTTTAACTCAGCAAATGAATCATATCTCTCGTTATGTTGCGTGGGAAGGAGCAGACCTGACCTATCACAGCTACCGTTGCATAGATAACATTTTAACACTTGCATGCCATTTAATGAATACTGACTTCCGATTACATGGCAATAATTTTTACAGCCTCTTCAGGTGCACATCATTGTCTTTCCATGTTTGTCAGCATAACTAAAAATAATTATAATCAAAATTAATCCAAAAAATTCTCCCTATTTTTTTCCGCATTCACATAATTTATTCACATAAATTAATTCCATTATGTTTTTTTTTATGATACATACAGCTTGATTTACTAAGACCTTCAGCATGTGCAAAAACCTTTAACACATGCAAAACCAATAAAATGCCCAAAAATTGGTCATGGGATTTGTTTTGCACCAATAATTGGTTTTGTTATTAGTTTTGCATGTGCTACAAGGTTTTGCACGTAGAGTTCTTAGTAAATCAGGCCCGTAGAGTACAATCTTAGCTTGTTAGCTTATTTTCTTCATGGCCATTAAACATTATACTTTTTAAGCCACTCCATTTTATTTGAATCACAGTTGATGATGATTCCTTTATTTCGAATGTTTACACATAAACAAACGAAAAGGATAGGTTTGAAGCCATTGGCTTATAAAACAACCTACCCTTAATTCAAAAACAAATTAAAGAAAGAAAAAAAGACCAATTTTCAAAAAAGGTAAAGTTTACAAAATGAAACAGTCAACAAAAACAATCATGAAAAAAACATTAAGCCAACATAGGATAATCAATACGGACACCATCACCGGCGCTCCCCTCCAAAAACCAGGGGCGCTGGTCAAGTTAAGTCTGACCATAAGATTCTAGAACCCTGTTTTTAAACATCTTTTTAAACGTAAAAATATTCTTGCTGTTTTTTATCTCATCTGGTAGATTGTTCCAGAGTTTCACTCCTTTAACTGACAGTAGGGCAACTAGTAGTGAAGGCTGGTTAATATGCTTTTAATATTTAAATTCTTGGTAGCACTTAATGGAAATTCAGAATCAATACAGCAAAGAAAAAACTAGATTTTTTTTTTTTTTTAACTATTCATGGTGCGTGGCTGTTTCGTACCTGTCAAACATATTCCATTCCATTAAAATAATGTCTATAACAGCACTGCTCCCCATGGAATGCAAGCGGACTGATTTAGTGAAATGGAACATTTGAAGCGCTGTTTTGAATGTTGATTGTGACAGCTTAAAATGTTTGATAGCAGCTGAGGACAAAAGAATGAAAAAGCTTAAAAGAAAAGCTGCTCTCGTGGCATTTTGAATGTTAAATAATACATCGTAATCAAAAATAATAATAAGGTGCCTCTGGTTTGGTAAGTGGAATGCACTGCCATATGCCATATGCCATTTTGGGCATATGAACAGGAAAGGCCATTTTAAATAGGATGGATAAAACGCCACTTAATGTGTCATATTTTGAAGAAAATAACTAATCGTCCTATGTTAAAAGCGACCATTGACATCTATCACGCAACGTGTTTATAGTTAAGCGACAATGTCACTGAACAGTATCTGCATCTCCCATCATAATCTCGGCAGGGTACCGTGCTACATGCAATAATGTGTGTGTGCATGCATGTAGCCTATGTACAGTTGTGTTAAAAAAAATAGCAGTACAACATCAGTAACCTGATGAACCACTGTTATTAGTAGTAGTGATATTTCTGCATGGCAAATAATTTACTTGTAGATGTAGTAGTGTAATAGAAAAACAACAGACCCAACTGTCATGACATGCACGCTGCTTGTTCTGAGTAATTGACTCATTCATTGAAAGGGGCGTGTTCAAAATAATAGCAGTGTGGAGTTTAATTAGACAATTGATTCATTCTGTGAAAAAACAGGTGTCATTAATTGTCCTTTATTAAGAAAGAAGGGAAGCAAATGTTTCACACATTGTTATAAAATATATTTCCTTCTGAATTGTAAATATGTAAAATGGGCCGTTCCAAACATTGTTCGGAGGAACAACATAATTTGATCAAAAAGTTGATTGGAGAGGGGAAAACGTATAAAGAAGTGCAGCAAATTATAGGATGCTCAGCTAAAATTATCTCAAATGCTTTAAAATGGCAACAAAAACCCAAAACACGTGGAAGAAAACGAGCAACTACTGTTAAAACGGATCGAAGAATAGTCAGAATGGCAAAGATTCAACCAATCATCACCTCCAGAAAGATCAAAGATGATCTAAAATTACCTGTAAGTGCTGTTACAGTCAGAAGATGTTTGATTGAAGCTAAGCTATCAGCAAGAAGCCACCGTAAAGCACCATTGTTGAAAAAAGGGCACGTGCAGAATCGGTTAAAATTTGCCAAGGAACACGTCGATTGGCCCAAAGAGAAATGGCGTAATATTCTGTGGACTGATGAGAGTAAAATTGTTCTTTTCGGGTCAAGTGGTCGTCGACAGTACGTCAGACGACCCCCGGGTGCTGAATTCAAGCCACAGTACACTGTGAAGACAGTGAAGCATGGTGGCACAAAAATCATGGTATGGGAATGTTTTTCATACTACGGTGTTGGGCCTATTTATCGTATACCAGGGATCATGGATCAGTTTGAATACATCAAAATACTTGAAGAGATTATGTTGCCGTATGCCGAAGAGGAAATGCCCCTGAAATGGGTGTTTCCACAAGACAACGACCCCAAACATACGAGTAAGCGAGCAACATCTTGGTTCCGGACAAAAAGGATTGAGGTAATGGAGTGGCCAGCTCAATCCCCCGACCTCAACCCCATTGAAATCTTGTGGGGTGACATTAAAAATGCAGTTTCTGAAGCAAAACCCAAAAATTCACAGGAACTGTGGAATGTAGTTTGTTCATCCTGGGCTGAAATACCTGTTTCTAGGTGCCAGACGTTGGTTGACTCGATGCAACGCAGATGCGCAGCAGTTATCAAAAACAATAGTTATGCAAGTAAATATTAGTTCAGTAATTTAAAGTGAAGTTAAATCTTGAAAAACTTCTTCAGTTTATACAGTAAGTGTTTGAGTTTGAAGAGAAAAATGTCGACACTGCTATTTTTTTGAACAGATTAATATTCCTTTTCTTTGCTCCTGTAAAAGAATAACGCAGACTTGATACAATTTGTTAATGCTTTGATTTGGAATTGAATGTGTAATGTTTCCACTACATTTGAAATATAGAACTAAAAGCTATTAAAAAATATTTGCACTTTATTCACTTTTTTTAATGCACTGCTATTTATTTGAAAACAACTGTACGTACAGTGAGCACCATAATTCATTGGACAGTGACACATTATCACATTACCAACAGTTGGACATCAATGGTAACCAGGGCCATGCGTGGTGCTGAATGCTCTACTGACCGTAGACTGATCCGGTCTAAACTCAACCTCCGGATACGACCTCTGCACAAAAACAAATAAAAAAATTTAAAAAGCTAAACTACAGGGCTATGGAAACTCCAGACATCCTGACCAGCAGAGATTTGCAAACAACTTGGCCTCCATGACCATTGTGACTTTCCCTTTAATGCGGAAGATGAGTGGGCAAGACTGAAGACAGCTGGACATCAAACTGCTTCAGCAGCACTCGGCTTCACGCAAAGTCAGCACCAGGACCGCTGTGACGACAGCTTCGCTGAGATTAAGGTGCTCCTCGAGGAGATTGGAGAAGCGACGAGCATTCTCGACTCCTTTGAGTCACAAGCGCTGGTCAAAAAGTGTAAAGCCTAAAGATTATTTTGGCTATCACAAGCTTGAGAAACAACAGAATCTCTGGGCCTGATGGAATCCCTGCTGTGCTACTCAAGAGTGGTGGATATCCCCTTATGGAGAGTTGTCACCATTTCATTTTGCAGGTCTGGCAATGTGTAAGCGTCCCCCAAAAATGGACGGACAGCAAAATTGTTACCATCTATAAACGAAGGGAGATAAATCAGTGTGTGGTAACAGGGCCGTGGCATCTCCTTGCTGTCAGTCACTAGCAAGGTTTTAGCACGTATAATGCTAACCAGCCAGAGTTTCACCATACGGATACAATTGGAAGCAACATTATCTTTGTTTTGATGGATTTCCATAAGCATGTATGTATGCACGAATGCATGTATGTGGTATGTATGTACGCATGAATGCATGCATGTATGTATGTGGTATGTACCTACACTACATGGCCAAAAGTATATAGACACCTGCTCATCCAACATCTCATTCCAAAATCATGGTTGGAATGTTGGTCCCCATTTGCTGCTATAACAGCCTCCACTCTCCTGGGAAGGCTTTCCATTGCTGGAACATTGCTGTGTGGATTTGTTTCCATTCAGTCATAAGAGCATTAGTGAGGTCGGGCACTGATGTGGGGCTATTAGGCCTGGCTCACAGTCAGGTTTCCAATTGATCCCAATGGTGTTTGATGGGGTTGAGGTCAGGGCTCTGTGCAGGCCAATCAAGTTCTTCCATACCGATCTCGACAAACCATTTCTGTATGGACCTCAATTTGTGCATGAGGGCATTGTCATTCTGAAACAGGAAAGGGTCTTCCCCAAACTGTTGCCACAAAGTTGTAAACCCAGAATCATCAATAATGTCATTTTATGCTGTAATGTTAAAGGTATACTATGTAGTTTCACTGTAAACAACTCGTTCTTTGTTTACATTCAAATATTCTCCCCAAAAAACATTGTATGTGTCCTTGTGGTCTAATAAACATGTTGAATGTATTTCCTCCATCATAAGTCGTTCGCAAAGTGTTTTTTTGTTAATGTTTTGAATGTTACACTGTTGACATCCCGCCGCATTTTTAAAGCCAGAAACACCCAAAGTGGTGTAAACGTCATGAATGAGCGGTTCCTGCTCATTTGATTGACATGGCCAGGCCATGTGGGCAGGCTTCCAGGTAAACTCTTATTTTAGCTTAGGGCCGAAACATTCCTCACGCAATTACGCGAACGTGGACGCTTCGAACTACGCAAACTATTTTCCTAATATGTATATTAAATATTTATTAGGGGTGTAACGGTACACAAAAGTCACGGTTCGGTACATACTTCGGTTTTGAAGTCACGCTTTGGTAACAGAGTGTATAATTGCTGCATCGTGGATCGTCTAGGCCAGAGGTTCTCAATCCTGGTCCTGGGGGACCCCTGTGTATGCTGGCTTTCGTTGCAACCGCAGTTGCAATCCCAGAATTTTAACAAGCTGTTAATTTTTCTTAATTAGGTGCTTGTCATGTTTGGAGGAATTATTCACCCTCTTAAGCCACATTATATCAGAAATAGCTATGGATGCCATGTAGAATAAACACCCCATGTTCACATTGTGCTATATTATTTAAAAAGGATAAGAAAATTATTTAACAGATCCATTTAAAGACTGATTTGAATCAATAGGCTCCTAATTGGTGAAAGTGTGGACACATGGCCACTAAAATTAACCATTTCGTAGATAATGAAGAATTCAAACACAAAGCAAATGATAACGAGCCAAACCTGCATTGTCTTAAGCTTAAATAAAAAATTGAGTTAAACACATGTGTTCAACAACCTAATTAGGAGCCTATTGATTCACTTCACTCTTTCATTTGAGTGAAAATACATTATTTTGTAACCTTTTCTTATGTAATTGTTGCAATATAGCACAATAAGCACAATGTGAACATGGGGAGTTTGTTCTACATGGCATGCATAGCTATTTCTGACATAATGTGTCTTAAGTGGGCGAATAATTCCTCCAAACATGAAAAGCACCTAATTAAGAAAAATTAACAGCTTGTTAAAATTCTGGGATTGCAACTGCGGTTGCAACGAAAACCAGCATACACAGGGGTCCCCCAGGACCAGGATTGAGAACCCCTGGTCTAGGCTACACTCGGACTCAGATAAGCTATCTTTTTTCATTGCTTTCAGCTGTTGTTAGTTAATTGAACAGATTGGAGTCACTCGGTAGCTTAGTTTATTTTGAATTGTTTGCAGTTAGTCCATAGCTTGCTCGCTGTAATTGGGCCAGCTACCTGTCTTTTGTCTTTTATTTCAGTACATTATATTTTTTCCTATTTTATTTATTGTGTAAAGAACATTGTAAGGATCTAATATAGATCCTAGTCTACACCCCCATCTGGCCATTTTGTTGTCAGGTTTCTTTTTTTTTTTTTCTCCACTTATGCACCGTACCATCTATGCACCGTACTCCACATTCAATCTCACAGTGAAACTTTCAAATGTAAACCTTTAGATTACATTTTTCAGACATTTTAATCTGCAGGTACTGGTTTTACTGCAGGAATGCATAAATATTTGTCCATTCTGGTCAAATGGAAGAGGCTTTGTGAAATAAGAAAGGTTTGCGATACATCACAAACTCCCCTTATCATTCCAGTGTTTTCAAAGCTTGGACACACACTGAAATACAATAAAGCTCTATATCATGGAAGAAAAAAACTAATAAATAATAATAATAATAATAATAATAATGCAGTTACAGTATGTTGGTGAAAATCAACCTCAGAGTTCAATGGGCATTGTTTGACACTATCTAGGACTGAGCTGTAATTTAGCATGAAGGTACATACTGTCAGCTAGAATAACATTTACATTGGATGCAATTGATTTTCATTAGAGAACAGCAAAAATGTGTAAAATGCAATTGTCTGTGCCTCCTGTTGACAGCAGACATTCTTTAAGCGGACTTGACCAACTCCTGAATCTTCTTACTGAGTAGCCTGTGACATGTAATTCTGTCATTTATTATGTGCGTATTTAAAAATGCACGTAATTTAGGATTGTCATCTTTTTCAAAAATGCATTTGTCAAATCTCGGCTGATGTCTGTCCAACACTCAATTCTGTTTTGCACTGATAGAGGATACCGCCTGTTTCAGTCCGTGAGTATCTCTAAATGCTGTTCTATTGTTGTTTTTTTTGTGCGTGCGTATAAGGATACATTGGAAACTGTGCAAAATATATCCACTCTGTCAGTCTGCAGTGTACCAAGAGGATACTGATGCACTCGGTTTATCAAAGCCTTTCTTATGCCCGACATTCTGTCCATGTCACAATCCTTCTCTCACCTGGTGTATTTGGTCAACTAATTGCTTATATGTGGGTCGCTGTTCTGACAATCCAATGCTTACAGTGCAACAGTGCCCCACCATTTAGATGGCAATGCGAGTTGAAATCATTTTGGGTCACTTGCCTAAGATAAACTGTTGTCCCTTAATTATAACACAAACACACACACACACTGGTTTTGTCATTTGGAATTATTTGCAATCACCCCTAGTTAAGCCATGTTGATCCATGCGAATATAGTGTTTTTTTAATGGTATTTGGATAAAGGGTTTGGAATGTGGTTTTATCAACTGAAGCGCATGGTAAACCTGTATCAACAATTTCATTAAAAAAGAGCATACTCTGATGTGTGCTAATTTCAAAGTATCTAGCAAAACGAACTGTTCTGGCGTATGAATATGTAGATTATGATAATAACCTCATATAAATCTGACAGGGTTGGAAAGTTCAGTTGGCTCAGATTAGATCTAGGCTTACAGTGTTTTGTCCTCGTTTATTGAAAAATACTGTACTTATTATTATTATTATTATTATTACTGCATTCACTGGTGTCATTGAGTTGGTTTTAATCCCTTTAAGGTATCAGAAAACGTTCCACAATCTCACTTGTCTTCCGTCTCACTGAATAATTTATTCCTCCACAGCAGGAGCTGTAGAAGCCTGAGCCACTTGCTGTAATTATTTTAATATGTGACCATGCTACTCTAACCCTGGTAATTAAGGGCCTTTGGCAGCAGTGATAAGAGCTAGCCACCGCGCTCCTGGTGGGGTTCTCTGACTCTGAGTTACCCCACAGTCCCTCCCCCCTCCTCTCACTCCCCAGTGCCACCTTAATTACAGCCTTCAAAACCTGACCTGCATCCAATTGTCAAGCAAAAGTAATGCTACAGGCTCCCCGAGCAATTAAGCCCCCCAACCCCCCCACCCCCAGCTCGCCCCACCGCCAAAAAAAAAAAAGAGGACTTAAACTGATGCTGAAGGTTGATGAAATGTTCATCAAACAGAGGAGGTATCCGGTTGGAGGTATTTTACTAGCTTCCATGATATGTCAATTTCATATACCGTGCGTGGAACTTGTACAATATCACTGCCTGTAAGTCATATAAAGCTCAGGTAAGCGAAGCATATCAAGGATAGTAATGATGTCATCAGAGGCGGGGGCGGCGGCGCTGCCTGTCTCAAATCCAACAATCTCCAGGGCTGCCCTGCGGTAGGGGCCCACACCATGAGTCCTCCAGCAGCGTTTCAGACCCCTCCCGGGGGTCCTTGGGCGGGTTTGGAGGCCAGCCCGTGGCTGGTGCAGAGCCTCGGTGGCTGTGTGTTTGCATCTGCAGTGGTGGCTCGGCTTTGAATCGGACTGCTGCATGTCACCAATCTAATTTGTATGATTCGGTCATTATTATTTTTTATTTATCCTACGTTACGCATGTCTGCTGAGGACGGCCTACGGTAGTCCAAAGGACCAACGGCAGCAAAAACATCGCTGTCGGTTGTTGGCAGGTGTAATTGAAATGCAAACAGTGACACCGGAAATTTCTGGTGCGGGAAAAAAAAAAGATTGTTATAAAAAAATAAAAGCATATGCTACATGATAAAAACTTCACACTCAATTTCCTTTTGCCATAAATTCCTAATGAATGCAGATGAAATGGAGCCGATTTGTTTATAGTCAGTCTGCTTCAGTTATGTCCTGAGGCCCGCCTCCCCCCCTCCCCTCCCCCATCAGAGAATGCAAATTAGCCTGCCTGGTTGGACGAGCTGGCTCATTTTGGCATGGTCGGCCTGGCGCTCTTTTGCGAGAGTGTGTCTTTCGTTGCTGCAAAGGTCACTGGTTCATCTGGGCCCGGATCAAATAATAGTTACGAACGTGGAGCAAATAAGAGTGATGTCAGAACAGCTGCTGCTGTCTCAGAGAAGGTAGGGAAAGATGAATCAGATGAATTCTATAGGGTTTTCTGATTAATTCTATGGGGGTTTTTTGAGTCTCTTGGTGGATGTATCCCAAGCAAAGGACTTCATTCAGCAATCACTGATACCGTCAGTGTTAACCGGCTCCAGTACACCCACAGGGTAAGACAGCCTTGGCCTTGACTTTACCCAGGGAGAGTTACAGTCAGTAGGGCAGGGAAACTCAAATCTGGCCCTCGGGGCCAGTACCACTGCTCGTTTACTTTTCCACTTGATAGTTAATTGAACGATAAATGTCACTGGTTGGCCAGAGATTTAACTCGCCTGGTGTCCCAGGTTTAAATCAACCCCTGGTAAGAGGGGTGGAATACAGCTGTAATATTGGCCCCCCGAGGGCCAGATATGAGCATCCTTGCAAGAGCGTGGCCCCTGCTACATCATTTGGCCCAGCACAGTAACCAAACTGTTGGTGGACTGCAAAGGTAATAATGTATTTGTGAGGATACACATGCTTATTTTTACTCTATGTTAGGTGCACTGCAAAAACCAAAAAATATGTCAATCTTAACAAGCGTTTTAGTCTTATATTTAGACTTAAAATCCAATTTCTATTACTGTTTTGCTAAATAAGACAAAAAAGATTGCCAATGAGGTGAGAATTGAATTTGTCAGGCAAAAATAAACTTAAAACATTAATATAAAAATATAGAAATCTACTTGAGAAAAAAAACAAAAGATTTCAAGTCTCATTACAAGACTAAAACCTTGTTAAGACAAGTTGCATTTTTTGCAGTGTGGAGGGTGTTGCAGTGTGGAGGGTGTTGCAGTGACGGGATGGGCTTTAGGGCGTGCTAATGTAGATGACATGATAAAAAATAAATAAATGGGATATCTATTGACTTATCTTTCTTAGTATTTTTCTTCATTTTCAACATTATGATTATATTGCTCTGTTGAGCTATGCATAATTATATATTGTACAAACGTACTTCTTTTTAGTTCAACATAGTTTGGATTTCATATGTTATAAAGCAGTGGTCCCCAACCCCGTTCCTGGAGATCTACCATTCTGTAGATTTTCACTCCAACCCTGGCAAAACACACCTCATTCAACAGCTAGAGATCTCATTGAGCTGCTAATTAGCAAGCAGAATAAGGTGTGCCAAATTAGGGTTGAATGAAAACCTACAGATCTCCAGGAACAGGGTTGGGGACCACTGGTATAAAGAAAACAACACATTGGTTGGACTTGCCAATGAGAGAAAGAAAGATTCTTATTTTTCTTATGTGTGTGCGTGTGTGTGTGTGTGTGTGTGTGTGTGTGTGTGTGTGTGTGTGTGTGTGTGTGTGTGTGTGTGTGTGTGTGTGTGTGTGTGTGTTTGTGTGTGTGTGTGTGTGTGCGTGTGTGTGCGTGTGCGTGTGTTAGAGGTGCATTTGATGCATATGCTCTCATAAAGCTTCTCATTGTAAGATTCAACACAAGCTTCCTATGATCTGCCCCAGTTGATTGGCTTTTCTCGTTTGCGGGCATGATCTACCTTCCTCACAAAAGGCAGCTCACAGCTGAATTGCAGAAAAAATGCTGAAATACAACTTAAGAGCGATGAGCGATGGACGATGAAAGATGGACAGTGTCATCACTAAATAGATTCAGGCGGCATACGGGGCGGCAGTGTAGTATAATGGTTAAGGAACAGGACTTGTAACCGAAAGGTTGCAGGTTCGATTCCCAGCCGGACACTGCCGTTGTACCCTTGAGCAAGGTACTTAACCTGAATTGCTTCAGTATATATCCAGCTGTATGAATGGATAAATGTAATAAGAAGTTGTGCAAGTCGCTCTGGATAAGAGCGTCTGCTAAATGCCTATAATGTAAATTCAGAAACAACTGATGTATAACGTGGAGAGAAACAGTAACTTGATTGTGAAACAGAAATAATGCATGGTAACTCAAGATTAATACATGACAATTAAAAAAAGAGATTAATATGATGCTGCTATTTGGCTGCAATGCCTTTATAACTTTTGCGAGTCTTTAGGCCATTGTGGCCGGACTGCCCTTTTACTTTGACTGAAATGCCTGCAAGTCAATCCTGTGACCCATCGACGTATTTACCAGTGTCATGGAAAAAAAATTTGTACGTCGTGATTGGACATCTTCTTCCTTAATGATTTATGTTGTTACTTAGCCTATTGGTTTTGTCGCGCGGTCATATCAACCGTTAACAGAAACGGATTAGAATTGTGACCACAGCTGACAACTCATGAAAGCAAACTTATCCTTGATTGATCTGTCGAAATCTTTGGTTAGTGCCTAGTATTGGTATACAACAATGGCTCACAAATCCGACAGTTCTGAGGAGGAAGAGGAATTTCAGTTTTTTGAGCAGGGACAAATGGGTAAAGATGTGTTTATTGAGTCGTTTCACTTTGAACCTGATGCCGCACCACGCCAGGACGCAGAAAATCCTCCAACAGACGGACAATTGAATCGCGTTGGAAGATCGGACTGGGATAACTATTTCTGTGAGAAAAGTTGAAAACTGTCTTTGTGCATTGGCAGGGTTAGACACTAAAGATTTTTTTCCCCACTGGCCACCTGGTGGCCCAAACATATTACATAGCCTAGAGATAGTTAGCTAACTAGCTAACTAAGACTGAGATGCAGAACGTTAGCAAGCTAACATTAAGTTAATGCAGTTAGTTAAGCTAGCTACTAGCTAGCTACTGAGATCATGTATAAGCAAAGTTAACGTTAGCTAACGTTAGTTCAGTCAATCGACAATTAACGTTAAGGAAACCAAAACTTTTTTGTCACTCGAATAGCATGCAGTCTCCCAACTTTTTGTGGATTTCAAGGAGCCGAGGGAACGATCAGAAAGCTGGACGACTATGAGCGAGAAAGACATTATTGGCATATTACACCATGAAGATTCTGACCATCTGGTCTCGTTGTGCTGCGTCTATGCGCCTGGTTTGCTGGTTCATACAGGCAAAGTTTTTATTATAAAGTCACCAACCTGTTTCGGCAGTATGCCTTGTGCAGTGTAGTTTTTTTGAAACTTCTGATTTAATGAGCCACTATTCAGCATCATTTTCTGGGGGGTGCTATTTTACAACTTCTTCTACAACTTAATCTTGTTCGTAGTCTAACCACGTAGGTTAAACTCTTTTCCCTCGATTCTCTTGAGATGGTAAGATGAAGAAACACAGGGCCAAGTTGCATTAAATAATTTAGGAAAGTTTGGATAGCATTGCTTTGGAATAGAGCTAGTTTATTTAGTTAATCCAGTAATTTGTCATTTATTTTGATATATTTCCCCACTGTATTTGTATGTATTTCTAACTAGATACATTTTCATGTAGTTTTTCCCCTCTCTGACAGTAATTTTAATTTTAGAGTACTTTTATTGTGATTTATATAAATTCACTGTAAAGTCAATTTTGCATATTCATTATCAAAAGATTTTCATCTAAGGAAAAACTTAAAATCTTGTAGCAATTTAACAAGTATTATCCCTTCTTGAGATAATCTAATCCTTTGTGGAGAGCACAGATAATATAGTCCTCCTTCGGACTGGTTAAGCCCCCTCTGTTAGGTAGACGTCGTTCAGGTTCCCTCTTGGCTAATTTTTTAAAAACCATTAAAAGTGAAATCTCAGTAAATAGTATGAACAATGAGCTTATAAAATCTTTTTTCCATGTCTCTTTTAAAAAAAAACAATGTCTAGAAACTATGGTCCCCTCTTGGCAGGTATAGATTGATAGTCCCGTTAGTAGTATAGACATGTATGCATGTCTGTGTGTGGGTGTAAATGTTATCACTAAAACAAAATGTAGCCATTAATTCAGCCAGAGGTACTAGCTAGCACTAGTTGGGAGAGATTGTAACGGCTAACGTTAGCTAAACAACAAAACACATTCTACCGGAGTGGTTTTGTGTATGAGGTAAGTAGAAGGCAGTTGGAGGGAATACATTACTTGCTTTCCCGTCCAACATCATACATTAACTGCAGATTCCTGTGTGTTGCTTATTCTTGCAAAGCAACATTCAGAAACATAACCCAGAGGGGATTCTCAGCATACTCATTTCCAAGCTTGAAGGTAAAGTTAATTTAATGGTGTTTAATTGTTGATTAAGCATTATACTTTCTAAAATGTGATAATCTTATAATCTTAATCTCATGTAACACATTACAATATTTGCAATTTAAGTGACGCATCTTTCTTTTATTTATGCACGTTTGTTTTTAAGTTGTGTAGGATTTATTTTTAGAAATGATTTGATATTCCAATTTGTATTTTTTCCCCACAGAGGAACAGATTGTCAAGGCAATATTCATGCTGTTAAACAAACAACATATGGCACCAAATGCCTTCAAATAATAGGCCTTGCTAAATAAACACCATCAGGTAAGACGTATGGGCTACATGTATGTGTGAAAGCACAATTGTGTATTCTTGTTCCATAATGTCTGTTTGGTACGTCTGGTGATTCTGGGGTTGTTAGATGTAGTGTATTAGAAGAAGGCTTATATCATGTCTGACTCAGGATCAAATTTAACAACTTAGACTGCAGGATACAAGTCTCTGGGTATCCATATCTGATCCCAGAAAGCTCTGGAATTGAATTAGTTGTACATTAAAAATGTGTAAATCTACATGTAAATCTACATCTAAATCGTTCAGGCCTAAGCTTATCTTTTACTGTTATTCATAGAATGAACAGTATTAATAATTTACGTTATATACTTTTAGAAATATTGGTTTAGTAAATAAAAATAAAGATATTCAGTGATTATTTCAAAACAAATTCCCTGTTTTCCCCCTGAAATGTGCCGCAATGTTACAATAAAGGCTGTCCAGTTATTTCCATTATCCCACATTTTAATAAAGACACTAAAATAAGTTATTTGAATGTAGCCCCACATAAGCATGGCTGCTAGCGCTGAATTTAAACAGCTGTTAACAGCCTCAAACTCTATGTTGCCTCATACACTCAGAAGTTACATGAAACATGGTAGGAACACATTGGTAGCACTGGTCCAGAACAGTGCTTACTTATTTTTTGTGAAACATATTGATTAAGGTTTAGGTGTCAAGGTTTAGTTAATTAAGCAATGAACATCCTGGCCTGCTCATTTCAGAGAAGAAGACTTGCTGATGATGTTTCGTGAGGAACAGTGGCTAAGGTAGTTTTGGCATGGAAGACTAAGAGTGGTTACAGACTGTTTAAAACAGGGAGCAGATACGTATGGGCATGGACAGTCCGCCGGATTGACTTTTGCCTTTCATAGTCCAGCGTGTAAATTTCCCTTTGTAGACTACATTTCCCATCATTTTTTGTACGCAAATTGCAAAAAACAATGACATCCTTCATGGAAGAACATTACAATATGCAGAAGGTCAAGGTACACTTGTAGGGGAAACGGCAGTGCGTGTCTGCGCAAACACAAAAAAAAGACTGCTGCGCGGACAGCCTCGGCGGACGTCCGTTTTGGGTGTGCTATGATGTCATTTAGGTCCGTGCAGACCCTGCGAACGTCCGGACACATACTTTTTTCGGCGTCAATGAATTGGCCTTTAGGGAAAGACATTATCAGTTAGGGGAAACCATGGTCGAAAGCACATACTTCTCCACTGTGATGTCTGTGCATTGGTTTGAGATGCAAGGAAATACAGATAGCCAGACGTAAGCTGGTGGTTGCCACGCAATGCAAAATTCCCCCAACTGTAATGAAACAGCAAAACGTATTTGAGCAGGTAGAGTGGAATGAGCATTGCATAGGGATCCGTGAAGTTTGTTTGGAGCTTCACGGTTTTTCAGTGAATATAAATAAATTACAAATGGTTTGTTACAGGCAGTTGTTTTGTGGAATATTTTTCAGCTGGCAGCTTTTTACTCTTACTTGAATATCATTCAAAGAACACTGTTTACTTTCCACTCCATTATGTTTCCCCAAGCATCCATATCACACTTTTTATTCTTTCAAATTCTTTTCAGTCTGTGCATCTCCAATGAGCCATTAAGCAGGTTATGTTAGCCTAGCCAGGCAAGAATGTTTGCATCCCCTTTAATGTATTTTGCTGTTAGCTTGGAACAGAACTGTTTAGTTTTTTTCTGTATAGCCTGCAAAGGCAAATGTACTTGCCTATTGCATGAGTATGTTATACATTTTTAATAGGGTCCACATTGACCCATTACCAGTGCTGAAAGCATTTTTAGACTTTATTGCATTTTTTTAAAAATGAGTGACATTTTATTTAATTTGTTTTTTATTTTCAGTCTTCGATAAGTTTAAGTTATTTCCCTCAACATAAGTACACCAGTATCAGTTGGTGGAGGATGACTTATTCTGATCGGGACCATTATAGTTAAGCCGCTTGAGGTATCTCTCACAAACAGAATATCTTTTAGAGAGGGTTTGGTATTGTTAGACGCAACAGTGCGTATATATTTACTTTCTGTAGCTTTTGTGAGTGGCCATTTTCAGTTCCATTTTCAGGGAGGCAAATATTGCACTATATTTTCATAGAGCGCATTATATCTGCATATTTCTCCTTTAAAAAAAACACTGGTGCCAACATGCAGTAGCGGGCAATTCTATTAGACAGTCATTATAAGGCAGGTTTTGTTAATATCATCTCATCGCATCTGCATTTATGGCTTTCGCCGTACAAGTTTTCTTGTCATATTTTTGAATTTGAGAGAGAGAGAGAGGGGGGGGGGGGGGGGGGGAGATATTTTATTTAACTCTCAAAGCTGATCTAAGTGCTGTGCATTCCAGTGCATCCCCACAGAAAAGTTATTGGTGGGAAATGCATGAGGGTATGAATAATTTACTCTACAACTATGAGTAACTGTGGCATTGTATAATTAGTGGCATCACCCTCTGCAGTGATTAATCATCAGACAAGCACTCTACTTCAAACCAGGTCAACTAGGATTATGTTCACAGCCCCTTCCCAATACAAATAAAATGTCAAATAATAAGCAGGTGCGTTTGGTTTAAATGTCCCCTACTGCCCGATTTAAAGTGAATGGAAAAAAACTTTTAAAATTTTTGCTGCACAAAGTTAATATGAGCAAAGTAGCATTAGTGTTAGTTTTCTATATAGAGATGACCAGAGGACAACCCACCTTTATACTCAAGTTCTTAAAAATGAAAATTAATATGACCTATGAATAGGGAAAGAGCAGTCGATGTTCACCCAATTTGGCTCTTTGATACGGTTCCATAAAAGGAAGGCAGGTGAGCTTTCCGATTGAAATGGCAGCCAAATGTTATGTCAGAATCTATGGCAATAATGTATCATTCTTAAAAATAAGACAATTTTACATGTGCACCTCTAAGTGCTGCAAACTTTTTCACTGCACTATTACATTTTTGGCTACAAGGCACCAGTGCTACTGGCAAAAAAATATGGAAACAGCCCTGGTCTATCTCTGATTATTCTGATTCTGTCATTGTCTTTATATTGTCAAAAACATAAAACTTTCAGCACCAAAGAAGAACCATAAAGACTTCTGAAAGACCTCAATAACCCATAATGACAAAGTGAAAACATGTTTTTAGAAATTTTTGCAAATGTATTAAAAATCAAATGTATTAAAACTCTCTCATGTGCATAAGTATTCATACCATTTGCTTTAATATATTTTTAAAGTATCATATTTCATATTTGATCGCATATCTTTTGCATGCTGTCACTTCCTGAAGTCTGTGACCCATCAATATCAAAAGACTCTCAATATCTTATTTCCAGGTACTGTTACAAGTGATACTATAACCTCTTTGCATTTGAATGGATCTCTATGGGAATTTGGCGGTGGGACTAGATTTAGCTGTAAATTATGCTGGAACAGTAAGGAATACGTGATTGGTAAAATGGCCGTAAGTCATCAAGGGTCTGAGGTATCAAACAAGCCTCAAACCATCACTCTGCTGCCAGATATGGAGTAGATATGGATGGATCACTTTAAGGGTTGTTTCTCCTGACAAATTTTCCTATTGAACTCTATGGAAACATGAGTCAGGAGAAGAAACCCTTCAAGTTATCCATCCATATCTACTGTATTTCTGCACTGCAAAAATGTTTGTCTTTTGCAGTGTGGCAGCAGAGTGATGATTTAAGGCTTGTTTGATACGTCAGACCCTTGATGACTTACAGACATTTAGCCAACCATGTGTTCCATACTGTTCCAGTGTAATTTACAGATAAATCTAGTCCCACCCCCCAATTCCCATAGAGATCCATTCAAATGCAGAGGCATTATAGTATCGCTTGTTAGAGTACCAGGAAATAAGATATCAAGAGTCTTTTGATGTTCTTGGGTCACAGACATCAGGAAGTCATGGCATGCAAAGCCAAAGGATATGCGACCAAATATAAAACATTTAAAGGCACAGTCAACTTAGTGTATGTAAACTTCTGACCCACTAGAATTGTGATATAGTGAATTAAAAGTCAAATAATCTGTCTCTAAACAATTGTTGGAAAAATGACTTGTGTCATGCACAAAGTAGATGTCCTAACTGACTTGCCAACACTATAGTTTGCTAACATGAAATCTGTGGAGTGGTTAAAAATGAGTTTTAATGACTTCAACCTAAGTGTATGTAAACTTCCGACTTCAACTGTACAACACACATACACATTTGATATCAAAACACATAATACATCTCTTCCCCAACATTAGGATATTTTTTGTTCAGCAATTGGTGGTGTAGAGTTTGAGCTATGTTTGTGAACAAAAAAGTCTTAATCTTTATGCTAATTGTTCTATGTATCCCACCAAATTTAAACGGCTGAACTAATATTTTCCACTTTTCGTTTGTGATGAGATGTCGGGGTGATGAGTCACCCTGCCAAATTTTTTTGAAAATCTACTGTAATTGCAGAGAATGAGATGGATGAAAATCATGTTTTAACGTATAAGTCCTGACCAAAACAAACATAGGGCTCTCAATAATAATTAATATTTAATATATGCATTTATTTTCTCTGATTTATTTTGGGATAATCAAATGACAATGGTACAGTAAATCATATAAGGTACAATAAAATGTATATGGGATGATGAAATTAACTGTGTTTAACATGTGTATGCAAAGGTCATTCTTCCACGTTAGTCTTAAATAAAAAGAAGTGGAATAAATCTGTTGGGTGCTCCTTGGTGATCTTTTTTTAATTGTGTTAAAAAGTTCAGGACTACAGTGCGCTTAAAATAGAGTACACTGCCTCCCTTGTGTCTTGCCTACGGGCTTCCTCTAGTATCCAACACTAAAATCACAAAAAAGAAAAATGAGCTTCCTTGGAACCTTACAGCTGTTGTTGAATGAATAAATACAATGCCCTTAGAGAAAGGCTAAGATGGGTGCCCCATCCGTCCCATTCCTTCAGGTGGCAGGGCAATTTCTGGCAAAAAAGACGGGGGAAGGAAGGTAGTGCCCCTTGCTGCTACGCGACCGTGTTGATTGGAATAATAATGATGACCTGCAAGCTTCACATAATGAATATCTGTCTTGAAGGGCAGCTTCCAAAACAGAAGAAATAAGCGCCCTCCCCTGCTTTGTTGACAGCATGGCTTGCAGCCTCCAGTCACACAGTGTGTGTGTTTCTTCTTCTCTGTTCATCTGTGTGTGTCAATCTAACTTGTTTAACCCTTTGAAGCGTGGGTATTTTGGAATATTTTTATTTTTTTTTCTAAATTTTAAAGTACGTGTTCTAGAACTCGATTGTTTTCAGTTACCAGTAGTGATTGTTACTGTACATCAGCATTAGAATGTTCAGTTAAGAACATTCTAATCACATATTTGTGTCTTGCACCTTAAAGGGTTAAGTCTGTGTGAGAATAGGCACAGCGTGGATGCACTGATGTATGTGGAAAAGATACTGTCAGATAAAGTTTTTTTATTTGCTCCTCATTTAACACTTCAGGGGCCCTATCTTACACCCGGCGGTAAGCGGCGCTAACCCAAACGCAAGTGTCTTTGCCATCTTACACCCGGCGCAGGGTTCGTTATAACGCCTAGCGCTCACGTCGTTTAAATACCATGTATTCTTGCGCCTACTGCAAGTGAACTGGGCGTGTTGGTCTTGAGATGAGGTGTGGCTAGGATTTGTTTTGGCGTATTGCTATCTTGAGCCAGCAGAAAGCACTTGCGCTAAAACCACCAAAAACCTGGTCTAAAGTAATTTTGCAGTTGTTTACATGTTATTTTACCGGCGCATATAAGTGCGTCTACATAGGCGTGTGCAGAACACCCTCCTGTCTGTTACAAAGGCTACCTGTCCCTCAGCGAAGGGGAATGTCACATTAAATTGCTTTCAGCCCACTCCAACATCCAGGCGATGTGCGATGGTACGTGTAAGGAATACATGGTTGGCGAAATGGCTGTAAGTCATCAATGGTCTGAGGTATCAAACGAGCCTCAAACCATCACTCTGCTGCCAGATATGCAGTAGATATGGATGGATCACTTTAACCCCTTTGCGCAGATGCAAATTTCACCTATTTAGGGGTGCTCTGTTTAAGGCTTTATAACTCCAGGTGTGAGCATCACATAAACTTGGTAAATGGCTTAAATGAAAGAAGACAGGTGTACCATTTACAATACAAACTTAGATTTGTTTATTTTCATAATTTAAGTCAAAATAAAGTGCCACAA
This sequence comes from Synaphobranchus kaupii, assembly GCA_029718625.1. Taxonomy (NCBI): domain Eukaryota; kingdom Metazoa; phylum Chordata; class Actinopteri; order Anguilliformes; family Synaphobranchidae; genus Synaphobranchus; species Synaphobranchus kaupii. The sequence goes on along the minus strand of CM056385.1, from coordinate 29,130,268 downwards.
ATGCAAAGAAACTTAGGGGGAAAAAAATTTAAATAGTTTTTTTTTTATTTTGCTGAGAGCTACATAAGTGAAATCGGTAATATATATACATTTCCTGGATCATAAACACCATGTCCACAAGTTTTGCAAAATCTGAGGATGATATGCAGAACTACTAAAGGTCTATGATGCAAAATATAGCCGTGTATCCTGTTGTCCATTAGTGTCTCCAAATCTATCCAAATGGCTAAATTGTGCACTGCTGCAAATAAAAAAAATCTATGAAATATTTAACTACAAATCAACAGTTTGGGCTCATAAAACTCACTTGTGCATAATTTCCAAGTGAGAATTATATATTTTCAGCAGTATAGGGGGGTAGATATCTATGGGTCCAAAACCCCTATGCAAAACATGTCATAAAATATTATATTATATTATACATTATAACGCATACACATTTGCTCCCTCTGGTGGCTTAAGATAAAAAACATTGATATCACAGTGTTACATACACCTAAATATGTTGCCTAATCATTCACTCTTGTACGTCAATAAAACATCACTTGTCCCTGTACTCTACAGTATGTATACTTTTGTCCTGGGATTGCATTTTTCTGTATTCTTTTAATCTTTTAAGTTTTCCTATTCATAATAACTCCAAGGAAATTTTTACCTTAATCTACCACATATCAGCGCAACAGTAAATTGGAATGAGCACTTGTCATGCCATAAGAGACTCGTATACATCATTGCCTATACTATGTATGATAACATGAACATAAAATAGTTTTCCACCATCTGTAAAATGCTGCCAAATATTCTATCTTCAATGAACATCGGTAGCCTAGTTCAAAAATACATTTAGCTAACGATTGCACTACAGTATGTGAAATGCACTCAAAATGCGAAAATAACAACAGGGCTATCAAACTTGGAAAGACAGTGCTCGAGTGGAAACACGAACGTACGTATGTAGCCAGCGAGACCAACGGTATTTTAGACGCAAAAATACTTACATATCGCAAAAGGGGAATTTCCCTGGATAATGCGTATTGTATATCGCTTGCGTAATACTAGACAGTTAAAACGAAAACTGCCGTTACGCTGGGCTGTAGTAAATTGCTCAAAGCACCCAAAAAGACTTGGCATATACCGTTGCGACGGTTATAATGTACTCTATTGGATAAAAAAGCCGACAATTAAACCAGAGTGAACTGTAATGCATGAGACAGTCTTACAGGGCATGGGGCTTATTACGCGGCGACGTTTCAGATAGTGTAATAGCGGTATAAAGTGTTGTATATTTCTCAAACCGATTGTACCAGACAATAAATGACAACTGAATTTTGAAAGGAACATCTCGATGTGTAAAACCAATGGTAGGATTGTATATTTATTTCATATTTAGTAGCATATATTGCTAGTAGAATACATGGTAGAATGAGATAGTACTTTCACAGTTTATTTTGCATTTGAGTGAGCAGGGCTTTTCACGGCTTTTCTGGCATACGATCAGGCTATTGTTGGATTTATCTCGTTGCTATGACGTTATTCTAATTTTATATGATGAATAAATATATGTATGAACTCAAACATAGACGCTATTGTCCACTATGTCACGCATAGGTAGGTATAGACTAGGTGGGGTTTGCTTGATAAATGGACTTGCTACAGGGAAATAGTGGCACTTAGAAACTACGTATTCGGCAGAAATCGTCACGAACCGTCTACCAATAAATTTAAAACACAGAGTTTGTGATTTCCAATCATAGTTCGGCTGCAGTAGCAACGAATGTCTGAGTTGAGCAAAAAGCTTCCGCCGGCGCCACCTTCTGCGCAAAGGTGTTAAGGGTTGTTTCTCCTGACAATTTTTCCTATTGAATTCTATGGAAAGATTAGTCAGGAGAAGAAACCCTTCAAGTTATCCATCCATATCTACTGTATTTCTGGCAGCAGAGTGATGATTTAAGGCTTGTTCGATACCTCAGACCCTTGATGATATAGAGCCATTTAGCCAACCATGTGTTCCATACTGTTCCAGTGTAATCTACAACTAAATCTAGTCCCACCCCCCAATTCCCATAGAGATCCATTCAAATGCAGAAAGGTTATTATAGTATCGCTTGTAGGAGTACCAGAAAATAAGATGTCAAGAGTCTTTTGATATTGTTGGGTCACAGACATCAGGAAGTCATGGCACACAATGGATATGTGACCAAATATTAAAAATGATTACTTTATTTTACATTATGTTAAACTGTCCAATATTTTTTGATGCCCGAAAATGGGGGGGGCAATGACTATGTACAATATAGGTTCTAGAATTTCTCAACAGTTCATCCGATATGGATGAAAATACCCTCAAAGTAAAGCTGACAGTCTGCTCTTCAACCTCATTGTCATTGTATCCTTTCAAACACAAAGTGCTAGAGTACAGAAACAAAATAACAAAAAAATGTGTCACTGTTCAATGAATTTTGGTGCTCACTGTATATTTTGGATTGGATACTTGATTCTGATTTGTCTGAGTGGTCATTATTTCTGCATAAGGACTGGTGTATCGTGACCGCTGTTTCACACCTGATTATATCCCAGTGAGAATGCGCTCTCTCATGCTATGGGAACCACCAAAACTATAAACCTGCCAGAACCTACCAACAGCCCAAACATGGCCCCATTAACAAGACCCACTTCACAATGGAAATGTCCAATTTAGTTAGTTTCAAATTGTGTGAACTTATGTGAAGTTAAAAAAATGTGAGCCAGCTTGTTTGTGGTTGCTAGCATATGAAAAAGCCGGTGTTTACTGGAACTATGTTTCTTACGTCAGCTAGAAAAATAACAAACATGTATAATATATTCAATTTAAACATGATTTTGTGGCAGGTAATTAATTTATTTGGCAAGTAGCCAGGGTATCAGCGAGATAATGTACAGCGAGCGAGTTAATTGTTTCAAAGCAAGCCCATTCACGTTGCGGTGGCATCATCCTCTCAGGGCGCATTTTAAAAAATTTTAAAAAAAACTCCCCTTGCTGCACTTACATAAATCATACGGGAATGTGCTGTTTCATGAAAGACAATGTAGCACACGTTATGTTATATTCCATTCACCAATTTGATATTGGGATGGCAGGTATGCCATCCGCCAAGTTATGGCTTGGTAGGGCATGCCCCATACCTATACAGCACCGAGAGTTTAGCACTTTTCAGGGTTTCCTACAGAAGTAACCACAATGACCATAGACTCTCAGCCTTAAAAACATTAACTTCTGTATGTTCTGACCTCATGTAACCACACAGCATTCAGATACAACTTCACACATCCACACAATAAAGCCCCAAACTTGGGTTATTTTGCCATTTTTCTCCTTCCTCTTCCGCTTCTTCTTCTTCCCATTTTCCTGCCAAACTGCCTGCCTCCATCGCGATGTTATCCAATGGGGAGAATTATTATTTGAGGGTATGGTCCGTATACCTGCTCATCAAGCTTATCGTCCAATAAAAACGCTTCATACTAATGTTTTTTAATGTTAATGTAGCTAATGACTTCATGCTTTCCAAGAAGCTACTGTGGCCTTGTGGTTAGAACTGAATTCTCTTACACAGCGGATTGTGGGTTCGAGCCCAGCAGGGCACGTGTATTTTCCACAAAAACAATGTGCAACTGTTAAGTACTTTTCATTTCTTAGACTGTTATTATTTTCACATTGACACATTAACGTATTTTTATTGCAAAGGCAAAAGAGGTTTCCAATATTAACTGTTCAATGTTTCACTTGTATTTCACTTGTACTATATCACACCCTCTCCAAACCGGACGCTCGCTCTTGTCTGGTTTGGGGAGGGTGTTACGCTCTGCTCTTGCGGTCATGACTGACTGTGGAAACCCCTTGCCTCGGGCAACATTTCTTTATTCATTAATTTCTTCAGCTCTGTTCACTTTATCCTTTTCACACATAACACAAGGTCACCATAAAATTAACTACTAGGAAAATTAAGAATTTACAATAATAGCCTACATTAAGAATTGAGGATAGCCTCTTTTAAGCTGCAAGCCTTTAAGAGATCGGATTTATAAACCGCCAATTCCCCAAACATATCTGATTCATGGTTAGTCACTTTAAAAAAAAAAAAATAGTCTCCGAATGTGGCTCTAGTCTATGCTACTCTGCTGATAATGTAGCTTACTGCAAACACTTTTAATTATAATAATAATAATAATAATCTCTGTTTTGTACTTTCTTAGTAGTATCTATTGTTTTCTTTCTGGCTAAGATTCCCGGGAAATATGCGTTCTCCAATTAAGCTTGTTCGCCAACGTAACTTCCTGCTTCTCATCAGGAAGCAGATACAAGCTAGGCTACTACGAAACAAATCAACATGCATTATAGCCTACATTCATTGCACTACAGAAAACTAAACTAAACCTAGCTGTCCGGTACCAAAACATTTCCCGCAGGTGCTCTGCGGTGCAGAAACTCACTAGCTCGCTCACTAGCTCGTAGCCTACACATGGAAGGTTGGAGTTACGCATCCGGCAATCCAGTGTTGAATAGCCTAACGTTAAATGTATTTCATAGAATACTAATAGCCCTATTTTAAAACTGTATTTCCATATTTTACTGATGCAAACTATTTAGGCTGTACTAGCTATTTAGGCTGTATGTCTTTCAGCTACAATGTGTTTGCATCTAGCCCATTGTGCATGCATGTCTCCATATAGACTTGGTTCATTAATTTACATGCTTCTTCATGATCCATAGCTCAGGTGGTGCTGTTCATTGTATTTCATTACACATTAAATACTGCTCATCTACAAACTATTTTAATGTAATTGTGTGCTGTCTGTAATAGGATAACTGTTCTCATTCTTGTCAATAGAGGGCGTTATGGTTAAGCGAATGTCTGCATACATTTCTTTGGAATGCATGTCTCTCTCCGTGTTTATCTTCATGCATTATTCATCATTAGTTAGCTGTAAACAATAAGTGATATCAGATCAAAAATGTTTACGACGTAAAAAAAGCCAAGTTACTCACGCATAGCCTACATAGCGCTGTCTATAAGTTCTTAATTCCAACTTGCAAAAACTAGGCCTGCCTTTAAAAGTCTTGATATCAAAATGTGGCCAAGTTACAACTAACAATATTGCCTATCATAGTTCACACTAAATAAACTAGCTCTATTCCAAAGCAATGCTAGCCAAACTTTCCTAAATTATTTAATGCAACTTGGCCCTGTGTTTCTTCATCTTACCATCTCAAGAGAATGTGGTCAATTAAACTGTATGTGCCACATCAAACTGCAAAATGAAAATAATTTATAGTGGAAATACTCTGATTCAGATGTGTTGCACTTAGAAATTAAACATAAAAATTACTACACTATAGGGCATGTTTGAACAATTGTCTGCATCCACTGCTTTGGGTCTATGAAAAGCACAGAATGAATAAAATTTATTATTATTATTATTATTATTAATATTATTATGTATTTATTGATTTATTTATTTGGATTTCTATCAAAACCTGTGTGGTCCTACAGAGCATAGATATCCTTGTGTTCACAAAATTCTGTTTGCAAATATCATAAATACTATTATGTTAAGAAAATTGGTACTATTACTTATCTGCCACCATCTGACCCACAAACATGTCTGGATACGTTTGTAAAAATGCTTTATGTACGCTATTTTCTAGGTAAAAATATTACTCATTTTTATCTGCATTTATTTATTCATCACCCCTTTCTCTATTGTACATGATGTTTCTTCATATAAATGTCTGTTTGTGAATTGTAAAGAATGCTGTAGCAGCAGTTAACATTTTAAAACCTGTACATTTTCTAAAGTAAACTTGCCAACAAAGTACAACCATATCCTTTCTGGAGTGTAATTAAAACATTCATTGAAATCATATGTTGTTCCATGAGGCACAATGTCTTCACATGCAAAGATGAAGAAACACAGGGCCAAGTTGCATTAAATAATTTAGGAACGTTTGGATAGCATTGCTTTGGAATAGAGCTAGTTTATTTAGTGTGAGCTACGATAGGCAATATTGTTAATTGTAACTTGGCCACATTTTGATATCAAGACTTTTAAAGGCAGGCCTACTTGGAATTAATAACTTATAAACAGCACTATGTAGCATGCTGTGAAGAGAACTAAGCTGAGAACTAAGCACTTTGTGTGCACGTCCTCATGAATGATGGATGTTATAAAGATGCTTTGTTGTGAACAGATTATGCATGCTTCATGAAGGCTTCAGAAACACATACTTTGTGTACTGCGACCTTATTTTCCATTAAGTGGTTATGTTGTATGACACTTAATAGTACATTCATGTAATACCGTGTTATTTGGAGAAGTGGTTTTCAAATTTGGCCCTGGGGTACCCCTGTGTGTGTGTGCTTCTTTTTCATTACAACCACAATTGCAATCCCAGAATTTTAACAAGCTGTTCATTTTTCTTAATTAGAGATGTTTCATGTTTAGAGGGATTATTTACCCTCTTAAGCAACATTGTCAGAAATAACTATGCATGCCATGAAGAGTAAAAGTCCAATGGTCACATTGTGCATATTGTGCTATATTGCAAATGATAAAAATAGGTAAAGTACATAAAATACATAAAGAGGTAAAACTAAATCTAACTTAAAGACTGGAGTGAATCAATAGGCTCCTATCTGGTGAAAGTGTGAACACCTGGCCACTAAAACTAACCATTTGCTTTCTAATGAACAATTCAAAGACAATGCAAATGAGAACGAGCCAAACCTGCATTGTGTTCATAAGTTTAAGGAAAAAATTAGGAAAGACCTTAAATACATGTGTTCAACAACCTTAATTAAGCAAGAGATTGGCTGGAACAAAAACAGATTTTTCAGAGAGATTTCTCTATTTTGTCTTAATTACTAACCTAATATTGTTACTTTAATTTATTTAATGGTGGTGGATGATACATGGATTTTGCCTTATACTTTTATGTGTGATCTTGTATGCAAGGCCATGAGTCCCCTAATACCTCCAATGCATTTCAGACAAGAGAGGAAAAAGGTTAAGAGGATTTCTTTTTAAAGGAGCATGTTCATTCTTATTAATTTGTGATGGAATTTATTTAAAATAATTAAAAATGAAAAAATCTGTATATTGCATTAGTATAAAAGATAGACAATATAGCTCACTGCATGCATTGTTTATTTTATGCAGCCTTTGCTCATTTTTTTATCAAGGGGCTGAGTAATTTAGGTGGGCACTGTTGCATTGCGTTACAGTATGTGGATTTTATAAAGGAGACACTACCCCAGTTTGTTCCTTTACATGAATATAGCACATGGTCATGTATTCCAAGTGATTAGCATACACTGCCCAGCCAAAATAAAAGTCGCAGTTGCACCAGTCATACATAGTGCCCACTGTACAAGCCTCTGGAGGCAGTGTTATGATCTGGGGTTGCTTCAATTGGTCAGGTCTAGGTTCAGCAACATTATGCAGCAATAAAATGAAGTCAGCTGAGTACCTGAATGTACTGAATGACCAGGTTATCCCATCAATGGGCATATTCCAGGACGACAATGCCAAGATTCATCGGGCTCAAATTGTGAAAGAGTGGTTCGGGCAGCATGAGGAATCATTTTCACACATGAATTGGCCACCAGAGTCCTGACCTTAACCCCATTGAAAGTCTTTGGGATGTGCTGGAGAAGACTTCACGGAGTGGTTCGACTCTCCCGTCCTCAATACAAGATCTCGACCAAAAATGAATGCAAGTCTGGACGGAAATAAATGTTGTGACGTTGCATATGGTTGTCGAAACAATGCCACGACGAATGCACACCATAATCAAAGCTAAAGGCGGTCCAACAAAATATTACAGTGCGCGACTTTTTTTTTGGCCGGGCAGTGTATAACATGCTGGTGTAGATGCATTTATTAAAATGATGCGACATTGCATTTTTTAAATTATTATTTAAGGATAAACTAGCCACGGCATCTGTTATTATCCCTGCATCTTCCTTTGCAATTAATTGCAAAGCTTGCAATTACTGTGCCAGTCTATAGCCTTGTTTCACATAATCTACAATCAAAGGCTCAGGACCTGGAAGCATTGATAATGTGGCTTTCACTTAATTGGTTTGTTTAACTAATTAAGTGCTTAGATTTAATGGAAAATAAATAAAGAAATGGCTTGAAGCCCTGGGGGATCAAGGCAGGAGATTAGCATCTTGATGAAAGGGCTGTATTCCCTGCATGCTTTACTGTTTCCACAGTGTGTTTTCCTAATGCAAAAAAAGAGAATACAGACAGAATGTGTAACCATTAACTGGCTAAGCCCTATGTGTTGACAGGACTATTGTAATTTATTACACCCATGGTTATTACATATTTACATAGTTACTATACCCATATTACACGCATAGCGCAAGCAGGGGGTATTTTTTTTTGCTCGTGTGTGTGTGTGTGTGTGTGTGTGTCTGTCTGTCTGTGTTTGTGTACCTATCATGAATAACTCGAACAATTCTACTCCGCTTGTGATGAAACTTTGTGGGAAATTAACGTTGACATTTGGGCACTGACCTGAATCTAGATTTTTTTCCCCAATTGGTTAATGCCCGACTTCACAGTGCAAGATTAAAGTTTTAGCCCTATGCATATTACGTTCAGGTTTGAGATTCGCACACACGCAGGTGTAGCATCTCTCTGAGTGCCATTCTAGTTATGATTATAATTGTTCATTGATGCCTCATATCATTGTTGCTGTGCATGTTATTAGTAGTAGTATTTTTGTAATTATTATAACTTCTACCACTCATTTTTTTGATAGTGCTTCCTTTAATATCGCTATATGACACTTTAATTGTTTATAACAAACAATTATGACAAAGAAATCTATCAACATGCATTTATGCAATCCTTGTAACCATTAGACATCAAACATTTCCACAAAGCATAAAAGGATAGCAATTATTCAGATTAACCCATTACTCTTAAATAAGAAGCATTCCAGTTGGAGATAACACTTGGGTTGGAATTGGATAGAAGCTGTTGCATGCAACCAATGTGTGAGAAAAGGTTTTTTAATGCTATACTAAAAAGCAAGTTCTGTCAGTTGTATAAACTAAGTACTGAGTGATGAATGTGTTCAAATTTGATTATGATGCATCGTTATCTTATGATAATAAGTGTATTTTCCTTTCATTCTCAAACACATGCCGTGGGCGGCAGTGTAGTATAATGGTTAAGGAACTGGCCTTGTAACCGAAAGGTTGCAGGTTCGATTCCCAGGTAGGACACTGCCGTTGTACCCTTGAGCAAGGTACTTAACCTGAATTGCTTCAGTATATATCCAGCTGTATAAATGGATAATATGTAAAACATGATAAAAAAAGTTGTGTAAGTCGCTCTGGATAAGAGCGTCTGCTAAATGCCTATAATGTAATGTAATGTAAAAAATCTAAACCAGAAACTGATTCTAGCACAATTAATGGATAAATTCAGGCAGTGTGCCAATCAATGCATTAAAACTCAAGTTTTCTTGAGTGCAAGAAATGACAAGTTTTCTTTCCATTATGGTTTAGGACAAATCTTTATTTCCCAAGTTACCCCTATGAGGGCCCCTTGGGAAAGAAAAGTTTGCACTGGCCATTCAGTGTACTGCAGCCTTTAAGTAGGAAGAATTTGGTCCGTCTTGTGTTGATGTTTTACCAGCGTTTGTTTAATCCGCCTGGGAATATGGTGTTGAGTTTTCTAATCTAGTCTTTCTGTCCTACGTCTGTCCTCTTGTGTCCAGTTAATGTTTGAATGGAGGCCCGATATTTCTATTTCTAAGTCCATGGTGTAGGAAATGAGCTACTATGTGTGTGTCTGTATTCCTATGATTTCTTATGTTATATAGTGTATGTGTTGTGCCAATCTGGTCTTGATTGGATTTCGTGTCTCTCCTACATATTTTATGTTGCAGTGTTTGCACTTTATGACATATATGCAGTTATATGTGTTAACTGTGAGTGTTTGTTTAATAAGGTATGTTGTGTTTGTAGTGTTGTTTTTTACTATAGTGGCCTGTTTGTAAAATATCGGACCTTGTGTGGGTAAAATGTTGATTTCCGGTAGTTTACTACTTACCAGATGTTTTTGTTTTTTTGTAGGCCGAAACCATTTTGTATTCTAGAAGCAAATCTGTGTTTTGCAGAATCCTGCCCAGGTTCCGTTTAATTTTTTTGTTCGCTATTTGGCTGAATGTCGAGTAGGTGGTGATAAGTGGAATTATTTTTCTAGTGTCCTGTTGTTTTGTAGTCAAGAAGGTTTTCCGAATCTGTCTGAGGAACGATCTGGAATACCCCCTTGGTTTTAATGCATTGAAGAGGGTTTTGGTAGCCTCCTCAAAGTCTGTAATCTGTGTGCAGATTCTGTTGAACCTTAGCAATTGGGATTTAATCAGGCCTCTGAATGTATGTTTTGGGTGGAGACTGTACTAGTGTAACAATGCATGTGTGTCTGTGTCTTTAAAGAAAACTTTAGTGTCTAATGTGTGTGTTTGGGGAAATGAGGGCCCCTTGTAAGTGTTTGAAATCTTCTGAGCTATGTGTCCATGTTCCCCAGATGTCATCTAAATACCTAAAATAATTAGTGGGAGGTTTGGGACATTTTTCAAAAACAGTCTCCTCCCAATGTGCCATGTAAATGTTGGCATAGGCCGGTGCAAATTTTTTGCCCATAGCTGTGCCGCTGGTCTGTAAGAAGAATTCTTTATTGAATTCAAAGTCATTTTTGGTGAGGCTTATCTCCAGTAATTGCAGGAGGATTGTATCCGGTCGATTGTTGTCCGGGTACTTTTCCATCCATGTTTTTACCGCTGTTAATCCCGCTGCTGTGTTTATGTTGGTGTATAGACTATCTATGTCTATGGTGAACAGGATGGCTTCTTCTGGTATTTTGGCATTTTTTATTTTGTTTATGAAATCATATGTGTCTTTGATGTAGCTTTTGTGTTTTGTGGATAGTGGGTTCAGAAAAAAATCTAAGTATTCAGCTATCCCATAGGATTCGCTGTTGCAGTCTGAAATAATAGGCCTCCCTGCTGGGACCTCATATGGTATGCTCCAGGATTCTGGTGGCTTGTGTATTTTAGGGAGGAGGTAAAAAATCCTAGGTCTCGGGTTGTCCTCTCCCCTCAGGTAAAAACTTTGTTTTTTCGTGATGTATTTGTTTTCTACTAGTGTCTGTATGATGGCATGTATTTCCTGGGCCGTGTCTGGGTATATGGGTCCATCTAATTTTCTGTAAGGTGTTATGTTGTGAAGTTGTCTATAGGCTTCCTGTGTGTATTGTGTTCTGTCCATAATGACTATGGCACTTCCCTTGTCTGCTGGTTTGATAATTATTTGCTTGTTTTTAGCCAGCTGTAGTAGTGCTTGGCTCTCCCCTCTGCTGAGGTTGTTTTGGTCTTTGTGGGTTCAGTGCCTTAATTAGTGTGTTGTCCTCTTTAGTAATCTGTGTAATCTCTTCTGGGATTTGTTCTGGTCCCAGATGGATCTTGGTGTGAAAACCTGTTCCCTGGTTTCCGCTCCCTCAAAGAAAGCTGCCAGCTTCAGTCTCTTGTGGAACTCCTGGACTTGTCCTTTGAGGGTTTTTTTTGGTTTTCTGCGGATATTTACTGTGGGTATAAATGACAGACCCCTGTCCAGTAGCTTAAGTTGGTCAAAATGTGCCCATTGACTCCCATAAATGTTTTTGGCGATAAAAGGTCAATTATCTGAAAAAGTGTATATGGTATAAAGGTAAAACGTAATAGCAACCAGGAGGGTGTATAAAGGTATATGAGGTATGAATGGTGTTGATGGTGTGCATGGTGTTGGAGATAGGTTCTCAAAAAGTGGCGGAATAATAATAAGTATGGTGAATAACAAAAGGTGTGGTTTCACAACAACACCTAATAATATTGACTATGCCACACCAGTGCATATACATAAATATGTGCAACCTTTTTTCCTTCCCAAACAGATTGAAAGCCTAGTCAGGAAGAAACCTGAACTGTTCAATATTCCAGATCAATAAGGAGGAGTAAATTCAACTCCAGCAGATTTCCTCCACCCTGTTATAAATGGAAAATCCTCCCAGTTTCCAGTTGCATGACTTATGTAAAAAAAAAAAAAGGGAGAAGCAGGAATTCTCATTTTCATGCAGGAGTGTGCATCAGGATTCCATGTGAGGCCCGTGCCCTTATTTGATAAATATCTGATGCGCCAGTTTGGATTGCACACGTACGGATGGGAATGGGGATACAATTTTTTTAAAAATTTCTCGACTATCCAGCCAACCCTGCTTTGGTTTGGGGGTAGGGAGGGGCAGAGGGTCAGTCGGGGCATGGATTGGTGTAAGAAGGCTCGGGGTGTTTAGTGCTTCTTAGGGGCCATATCTACCCAAAACACATTCCGCCAATTTGCGTTGTGCCCTGACCGTGGTGGACATTTGATATTTATGTGAATATCCTGTAGGGCTGTTCAGATTCTGTCTGCATCCTTTAAGCCCCCCCCCCCCCCCCCCCATTCTGCGGTGTTAATGTCACAGCTTGTCAATTTCCACAGGCCCAGTGTGCAGTTATGATTTTTTTTTTGTTATTTTGCAATTTATAAAATTCAATTCAAGCATAATCCAAACTCTTATCACCTACAAACTACAATGACGGCACTTCACCTGTTTCTATGTCCACTGTGTGCCAGCAGAGGTTCTGATAAAACCACTACACCTGCTGCTTACTGACAGACTTGCAGCTGTGTAGACCGGTAGCTCACTGTGTACAGGGAGATCATATCACACCAAGTTCACCCATACACCTGAAATTAAAAACTTTTTGCACATGGACAGAGTTGAATTCTAAATGTCAGCGCGTGTTATTTTTTAAAGTGGATTTCAGCTATGATAAATGCACAGCAGAAGTGTACCTTGGGCAGTATGTGTGGTGCGGGCCATAAACCATACGTGAAACCCCCCCACGCTCGGACAGTGGTTCAGTCCTCTGCCCTGGAACCTGCTTTCTCCCTACAGTGAATGAAGAAAATAATACTAAAGCAGGGTGGACCATCTGCGCTCCTTTTAAAACTAAAAAAAGAAGTGGACCTTGCACTTATTAATACTGAATGTCTAATTTAAGCAACTGTTTTTATTATTATTATTATTCTGATTATGATTATGATTATTATTAGTAGTAGTAATTTTTTGAGTTGCTTATTTATGATTGTTTTTCAAATGCGACTAAATGAATGTAATGGACGCATTTTCACAAATAAATGTTATTCTTTATCTATGTAAACACATTTTTTTTAAAGTCCTGTTGGTGACCAATGAACTTGCCAACTGTGTTTATGAAGTAACAATCAACCACCTCCATGTGAGTCACCTTAAATGCAGAGTAAACTGTGACTGAATCCAAGCCTAAGAATATAGCACTGGGTATACGGAGGGCGCAAGCTCACGGACGTTTCAGTACAAAAGTGAGAATGTTCTACTGCAGAGACAGGTGACACTAGGTCAAAGCACCTTATCAAAAGATTAGAGAGAGAGAGGGAGAGAGATAGAGCGAGATAGGAGAGACGGAGAGAAAGTCAGGGAGAGAGAGAGAGAGAGTGTCCTTTCATTGACACCTTTAAATCAAAAGAGGTGCAGTGCTGTGTGTCTGCTCCTCACAATATGTACTGCCAGAGAATATCTGTCCTCTCTGACGGGGAGTGGAAGACATTAAGCCCGCAGTACATCTGCCCCTGAATGTTGGGCTGTTTTATTCCTGAGGCAGAACAGATTAACTCTGATGGCATCTCAGGGTCGGGGGCGTGGAGCAGATCGAGCAGCCGTGACTGTTACGCTCTTGGTGGGATACAGGGCTCGCATTTATTCAGCCCCATCACCGATGGCAGAGTGTGACTGGTAATAAGATGGAATGCTTTGAAAGAGGTTATAACAAGATTTTTTGTTTTGTAAAGACCCTGCGTTTGCAAACTGAGTCTGCGGTGTTTGTAAAACTTCTCCTGTGTAAAACGCAGACCTCTTTATACAAACATTGGTCTTTATTGACATCGATGGCTGTCCTTAATTTGGATTTATGTTAGTTTGTTTTATTCACAAAAAAAAAAAAATATATATTTTTTATGTTTTATAGATTTTAGTGTGAAAGGTAAGGAGATTGAATCCAAACCAATGATCTGATCTCCGGCAGTCAACAATGGAGTTGATGAGATCTTATTGTCTGATGTACTGATGAGCAGATGCTTGTGGAGATTTCCCTACAACCTTAGATTTCCCTGAGGCTTTCATTTCTATCTTTTCATTTATTTCTGTCTATTATTTCTGCTTCTCCGTTGTCCCGCCCTTTATCTTCTCCGGTTCCTTTGTGTTCTACTCTCGGAAGAACCTTATTTTCCGACAGTTCCTTTGCGCGCTACTCTGGGAAGAACCTTATTTTCCGACAATTCCTTTGTATTCTACTCTGGGAAGAACCTTATTTTCCGACAGTTCTGTCACGATTCTAGCCTGTCATGTCACGTTTTATGTTTCATTTCTGTCTTAGTTAGATTTCTTGTAAATGTCACGTATTATGTTTAGTCTAGTCACGCCACGTTTTATGTTTAATTCTTGTTACGTTTCATTTTTCATGTCATGTCACGTTTCATGTTTGATTATTGTTACGATTTATTTTTTAGTCTTGTCATGTCACGTTTTATATTTGATTCATGTTACGTTTCCCGTTCATTGTTAGCATACACAATTTTGTGTTTTTCCGCAGCCTTGCGTTCATGCTTTCTCTATCTCTCTTGCTGTCGCTCACGCTTCCCTAATTGTTTCATTCTCCCGTGTCTAGTTTACTAATCTACTAAGGTTAGATCAGGATTGGGTAATACTAACTCTCTAACCATGTGTTCATGTTCACCTTACGTTTCTCGTGCATGTCATTTACTAATTTACTAACGCTAGGTCAGGATAGGTTTATTACTAACGATTACTAATTATCTTGTTACCTTGTCAGCCTTCCACACCTGATTTCCATTCGCATGCTGCTCTCAAGCTAAGTGTCTGCACCTGTCTACACCTGCATTTAAGCTCAGCGTTCATGTCTTGTCTTTGCGAAATTGTTGCCTCCTGTTTGTCAGTGCACTTTTGAGCGTTATATCCAAGCCTGCCTTTTTGTTTACGATCCAAGCCTGTTTATTGACCATTGTTACCGACTTCAGTTTTGTTGACCACTTTGTTGACCACTGCCTGCCTGCCTGCTGTCTTTTGTACTTTTGCCCCGCGGAGCGGACTTCGGTCTTGACTCTTGCATTGCCTTCGACCCCGAGCCTGCCTACCGTCTGCCTGTACTTCTGCCCCGCTGACAGCTACTCTGGTTACTGGACTATTGCATGGTGTACCGATTCTCAGACTGCCTTCTCTCTCGGTACTGTACATTGGTTTTGGCTGGATTTTTTGTGTATGAACTTTGCTTGTTTTTTGACCACGCTCATTGGACATTCCTTCATTAAAAGCCCTCACGGGACTTTATCTGCAACCACTGCTTCTGAGTCGTGCATTTCGGGTCCTACCCTCACGCATCCGTCTCAAGTTCATTTGTGTTCTACTCTGGGAAGAACCTTATTTTCCGACAGTTCATTTGTGTTCTACTCTGAGAAGAACCTTATTTTCCAATAGTTCCTTTGTGTTCTACTCTGGTAAAAAAACTGATGTTCCCACAGTGTTGAAAAAAAAAAAACTGATGTTCCAGTGCTGTCTCTCTCCTAATGGGGCCTATATAGGCGAAGCATATGCCAGCTCTCTTAAGCAGCTCTCACCATCTGAACCACCAAAAACAAATAGAAATGTACTAAGAAACTGAGTAAAGGCCTCCGAGCGAACAATTCAACTGGCTTGCTGTAATTTTGCTAATTAATTTATAAGCCCGCGTTATTTATTCTTCAGGTGAATAACTACAGCTGTCATTATATTGTTGCCTTTCTCATGTGGTGTACAGTATGCTCATGTTGATCAACAGCAGATGCAAACAATTGCTGATAACAGGTCAGTCTTTGTGTTTGCATTTCTTGGGGGCAGATTAGGAGATGATCTTAGTAACAAATGTCCCATTCTGGAAGTATGTCCGGTTATCAGTGTGATATCCTCCTGCTCCCCAGTATCTGGATAATGTGAAAGTCGACAGCTTGCTTCATTTAAATGCCAAAAACAGACTCACCAGTCCCCATTAGCAAATTAAGTGTTGGCCCCTATTCATATGTTACAGGGTTCCTGCATAGAAGACACTGTGGAAGCTGAGCCAACAGGAGTGAAGAACAGTGTTGGTCTTATCTGCTGCACCCATCCATCCATTATCTAACCTGTTTATTCCTGTCGGGGGGGGGGGGGGGGGGGGGGGGGGGCTGGGGGCTGGGGGCTATCCCAACATGCATTGGGTGAGAGGCAATCCATCGCAGGGCACACACACCATTCACTCACACACTCATACCTATGGGAAATTTAGAGTCTCCACCCCACACGCTGTATTTGGGCCACAAATGAATAGCATTTTTATTCACTTAACTGCATGGAGGTTTGAAGGATCCAAATGGATGTTACTCACAGATGTGCTTATTTTTGATCCTGTAATTAACTCACATTGTCCTTTAAGTTTCTTAATTAGATTGCCCGTATCTGATCATGAACTGTGACGTTCATCTCATAAAAAGATAAATGTAATTTTTTTGTGATAGAAACCATCCAAAAATGATGCGTGTGTCTTGTGTCCCGGTGAGAGCAGGTCTTACTGGCTTCATCTACACTTGTAATGATGTTTGGTTGGCATATTCAAGGATTGATCGTTTTTTAAAGGTAAGGACGTAAAACTCTTGGCCACATCATAAACACTTCATAATACTTCAAGAGGTGCCATAACTAGGGCCTGGAGATATAATTGTGTATACCATCATCTGGGCCATCAACCTGAATTTCAGCAATATCCTACAGCTATCCCTGTATGCATTCTTAGTTCAGCATCCAGGTTCCAATAAGCATAGACACATGGTTTTATATATACACTTTTTCCAACAAAGCATTTAATGTTGGATAATTTTGCTCAATAAATAAATTATAAAAGAATAATGTTTTTTGTTGAGCTGGGTTCACTTTATCACGTTTTAGGACTTAGATGAAGATCACATTTTAGATCGAATTTATGCAGATATACAAAAAATTCTAAAGGTTTCACAAACTTTCGAGCAGCACTGTATATTTACAGCCACAACGCATAGGTTTGCATGTTAAAATATTTCCCAGATTGCCCATTAACTGCTTTTAATATTTTCAGAAATGGAATGACTTGGACATGCCATTTTTATTATCAGCTACTCATGTAAGGCAAACTCTGATTTTATAGCTCACATAACCTGTTTTTCAAAGATAACCTTTTTGTTTATCACCTGTTGACTCCGCAGTGCTTTGAACAAAAGTTATTTGTTTTCATTATAGGCTGCTGTGCCTACTACTGTGCCCTCGCTGTTCATTGCATGCAATGTCGCTGCCTCGCCACTGGGAAAAGCGTATGCAAGGTCATGAGCTGTCATGACATTTCATTGTACCGTACACCCACGTTCATTTTGATAAATCCGGAAAAGTTTCCCTAAAAATGGTTGTACGCTCACTTTACGATTTGAACGTATGTCTGAATGATAAATGTTTACATATTTACGTATACCTGCATTCACAAAATCAAATAAACTCTCAACCCATTTTTGTTAATAAACTTATTTTCATTTTTGTCTCTGTGAATTTTTATGTCGTGGTCATTCAGGGAGTGTCAAGAGTAAAATTGAGTCATAGTTATACTGACAACTATTATTTCATGCTTTGCAATATTTTGATACTTAGTGTTGTTTAGCAGGTAATTGTGGTATTGTGTGCTTTTGATGTGATTAGTGCGGTTTTGCTAATTAGCAGGCTGTTTCAATGGCAGTGACATTTCAGTTACCATGGCAGTGGCATTTATTAACCAGCTCATTGAGCAGCGAGTAGAAGAGTGCCTTCACAGGTGCATTGTTTAATGAGCTGTTAGGACCACTATTTATGTCGATGTTTTCAAGTTCAGCAGCAGCTGTAGTGGCATCGGGAGAGACAGTCGAATTAAGAAAAGGTAGTCTATCTCTGAGAATTCACAGAGGAAGAACCTCGGTATCAACGTGTGACTGTCTTAAAAATGTGTTTTATAGACGGTGTACTTGCACTTCCTGGACTGAGAGTGTCATTATCCAGGCCTGGGATTGTCTCTCACACCACTCAGGTGGATGCATGTATGCATGCATGTTTAGGCATTCATAAGACTATATAATTGGAGTGTAATGATTTGGTGATACTCGTGCGTGCATCAACAATGCTCTATGAAGATAGAGCTAATGTAAATAACCTTGACATCACGTGGGCGCTGTAATTGCGACATGTAGTCCAGCTGTCTGTCATGTTCGTGTCTGTTAATTTGTATGTATTTTGTTGTGTCGGGCTTTTGTCTTTTGTTTTTTTCATGCGCTGTGTGTCTGTTGTGGGATGGGGAAGCAGGCTGGAGATTGTTCAGGGCACTCATGTTGCTTGTTTTGATAATATTAATTAATTGTATATTCTGGATAATTTTGTTTGTGGTCATCACCATGGAGACGCATTCACAACATATGCTCGGTAATGTCCGTTGGATCTGCAGCTACAAAGTTTACCATCATTCTTCACCGGAGTTGAAGATGTCGGGACTCGGGACTGATCTAGGACTGCAGGCAATCTTCAAAAGGCCACCAGAAAAAAAGAAAGAAGAAGATAATGCGGGGGAGGAGTGAGGCGACCACTGGGAAGGCTGATGCAGTTCGGTGCTCCGTTTTCGACAGTGTACAGAGACCATAACACTGCGTGTGTGGAGTCGTGGAGGCGGAGTTTGTGTTGGACTGCTTGAACACTGGACATCTCGGGACAGTGGGGGCTATTTTCAATTATGACGTTTGGCTGTAGGCTATTACACTTTAATTCACTCAATTAGTTTGGTTAATGCAATGATTATATTGAATTTCTTTGATATGTTTGTGTGTTGTGGGTCTGCCCACCACTGTCTATGTCTTTTCTGTTGTTGCTGGGGCTACAACTGAAGTTCCCTTGCGGGAAAATAAAAGTTATTCTATTCTATTCTATTCTATTCAGAGCCAAATAGCCAGCTAACATGAGCAGCCATTGTGACATCATCATTCAGAATGTTGGGTTATGCATATTCCAAAGGCGGTGCCTTGTCTTATAGACCGGTTTCTCACCAACGTCACAGTAGAGGTGCGCACGCAACACTGGGGCAGAATATTCAATATTGCAAAAGAAATCAACATCAACTTGTAATTGCAGAAGCTGAAATGGATGATGAAGGACACTTGTTTAACTTTGAATATCTTAGTTACATCAACAGTGAGATAGCTAAGCAGTTTGGTGTAAACGTGTAATATTTATTCAATTTAGTAAGTGTCCAGGAAGTATATTATGCTGGCTCCCATCTCATCATATAGCTAAGTTTGGCACTCAATTGAATAAAGACAGCTTCGACCATAGGCTAGAGCTGCAGTTTTGAAGCAAATGGTGTAGCTAACCATGACCGAAAACATACTGTGAGACTATTTTGACCCAATATCAAATAAAGTTATAATTTAATACGAAGTTATGCAAGTGACAGTGGCGAGAATTAACAAGCTTGCTAACAATGTAGAAATGGACGCCTAACATTTTAGCGAGTTGGCCATGAGATATAAAAAGTAAAAGGTCTTGCTGCATGGTTATATGTTCATGTCGTCAAGACACAGGTCGATATTTATCACCGAGCAGCTGTTATTGCTAGTTACCTGTAGATATCTCGGGTTTGGCAGCAGGCGCTGTGCATTTATAACTTTAGTGTGCTATCTAATTGGGTGGACTAACCGTAACATTAGTTTTCCAGCGTAGATGAGTTGAGGTGGGTTTTAGTCACTTTTTTTTTTTGAATACCCTGTAATTTGTGAACCTGGGGCATGTGGTCCAGGGTTGCCAGACTGTGGGATTTTCCCCTAAATTTCTCATCTAAAAGTAAAAAAAAAAAAAAGACACACTAGCTATAATTTGTATAACTGTGCCAAGATGAAAGTGAAATAAAGAACCAGAAACAAAATTAGATGCACTTGGTCCGTTTAAATCGTTGATGATCAAGTTCACCGCATTGTGATAGCCTGCCAAGGTGATACACTTTTTGCCCCAGGGTTGCGCACGCATCCTCTTTTGTTTACAAACAAGAAATGGGTCTATACCCTACACTAGCCTCTTTCACACATGCAATACGGAACATTACCGGAAAAGTTGATCCAGCAATATTCCGGAATGTTCCGTATTGGTAGCGTTCATACAACCAACGCTCTACCCTATGTTGCTAGGATACGTTTGTTTACTTACTACTGAAAAAATGGCGGGTGATGAAGTGAGGCAAACGCTGGCAATAATACATCTTTTCCAATCACAAAACACCATTCGTTAACAAAAACTTAACGAAAAAAATCAGGATAAGTCAGGAACAACTCCGCTTTAGCTTGGCTCAAAGCCGGAGATTCGCCTGTGGCAGCTGGAGGCTGTACGAGTCTTTCATGTGGCTCGGGGCTCGGCGAGACGAATGTGGGTACGGGAGCGACCCAATGGCAAAGTCTTCTGGTCTAGTGTCATTAATAATTTTGATGACGGGCAGTGGAGGGAGCATTTCCGTATGTCACGCGAAACCTTCGACTACATTTTAGATCTCTTAGAACCATCCCTCAGGCGAAAAACCACGGGCTGGCGTGATTGATCCGGTAATGTTCTGGCTTTGTTCACACGTCACATCGATACGGAACTTTTACGGAAACCTCACTAGGTCTTTTGCCGGCAAATTGCCGGCGCGGATATTCCGGAATTTCGACTTCGGCTCTTATTCACACAACCCCTATCTGGCAATGTTCCGGAAAATTTACGGATAAGGCTGCATGTGTGAAAGGGGTTACTGAGTGAGTGCAACACGATAAGTGTCAAAGAACACAAGCACTGTGCTGTCATTCATGCCCTGGCAAACTGATAATTGAATAATTTACTAGAGTGATTGCTGTAATTAACTGAATGATTTGTTTGATTTGTGGCTTGAAATGGAGGCTCTGTCAACCCTGTAATGGTGGAAGGTTTAAATAAACCTGAAATATACAGTTCAATTATTACTCCAGGCCCTCGTCATAATAAAAAAAAAGTCTTAAGGCAGTTGTGACAGTTCACAGTTTAAAATTTAGACTCACTATATCATGACATACTGTATATTGAGGTAGCCTATCTTATGACAAGGGTCAGATGTGCACCCCACCCCAAATGGCTAGCTACTGACTTAAGGCCAAGTAGCTACTTTTATCCGCAAGATGTTATAATAGATAAAATAGATAAATATTGTTAATAGATAAAAATAGATAAACTGTTAATAGATTTTTTTTAAAACAGTTGCTGACTATTGGCTTTATACTGTCACACGTGTCGTGCATGCAATTCCTATTTGCACTTCAATCAGACTCTCGGACGCCTACTTGGAATTTCGCTCAATCAATACCAATCTCCATTGGTTTTCCCCATTGCGTGAGTGAGACAGAGATCTTGCCTTCTTTGAGTGTAATTCGAGCCGGTCCTGGCTTTCTTTTATTTTCTGTAATAGGCCCAATATATTGGACACATTAAGAAACCACTACATGCCATAGCCATATATGTAAGTCACATCTGAAAAAAGTTAACAGACGATATTAGCCTAAAGATCAGTTGTGCTACTCTCGCCAATCATTTTATAGCTGGAGTCTTATAGTTGTATGGAGTCTTATGTTTTTGTGCGATTTCATTACCCAGAATGCACTACATCAGTGGACCTTTTGGGTTCACTCATGTCAGTTTTTGTGAGCTCCTGTAAATTTAACTTACAGGAGAGGTTTATTTGAGATGCGATCACAGAAATGCTCAGAGCCCAATTATGTTCCTGGGAGTGCCTCTGCGGCGGAGTTTCGCTATTTGGCCGGCTGTGAAATAAACTGAATGTGCTTGGGAGCTTTAATGAGAGCAGGGGAGCAGGTGATAAAGCTTAGCAGAAATCCCGGCACTGATGGGAGAGCCGGTGTTTACTTCACTGTAAAGGTCAGCCGTCTCGCCAGCCAGCCCTCCCGCTTATCCTCCACAGGATGCATAATTAAGTGTGTGCGCAACGGCGCAAGTCTATTCGTCTGACCCGGGACCAGCTTTGGCCGACCCCAGCTCATACAAAAGGTCAGGCGTGTCACAGTGTGCGCGCGGGGGTGATGTCCTGGACTCACGCCGGCAAGTAGCCAAGGCTCATTCAGCAGAAGCCACAGCCGGGTAATGTCCAGTCCCAGATAGAAGCCATACTGAGATGGGGTGGGCGGCCCTAGTTCAAGAGTTTCACATCCTGGACTACAGACAGGATTCAAATAAACATTTTGTTCCCCATAAAGTTGCATTGCATGTCACTGTTTGTGATTTTTCTCAGGAACGTATTTATGCATGTGACCTGCTCAGGTTAGTGGGGCTGTACACTGCACACATGTAATTAAACCTACAACTGGATGATACGGGACAACATTAAATAACATTGTTATTGAACATTTTTAAAATAATTTAAGAGGCAAATTTCCGATACAGTGTCGATACAGCGAGTACACACTGTTGGTGAAGCGAGTAACGATGTTGACAGTTTCGTTATGCGGGTGTTGAGCGGTGGCCGTGATGCAGGCACAACGAAGGCATAGGGAATGAGGGAAGGAGGACGGATCTAGGACTCTCAATAGATGAGGCTAGCACAGTCACATGGTCATGGTAAAGATTGGCACTCCTCCTCCAAGATGCTTTCTGAATACATGTCTTCATTAAGCATTCCGGTATTCATTAATGGGCTAATAAACACTAAATCAAATATTTTGAGTGATAAAGCTGAGTATCTTGTCTCAATTTCATAAATCACATATATCCTATTGTTAAAAAAAAACTCAAATGTAATTAAGCCGTGCCACCGCATTTTGTGTCAACAAAGAGGCATTCGCTGAAATCCAAAATGAAGTTTTGTTTGAGCCACGCCCCCTATCCGTGACGTGGAAAAAAAAGGTAAAAACCCTTTTTATACGCAATCAAGTCAACGCCCCCTCTCTCCCTCTTCTTGATTGAAGGGTATTCAAACTGTGCAAATTAACGTTAGCCCTTTAATTTCAAACGAGTTTCCGTTTGAACAGTTTTCATAACGCGTTACCGAATGGATCTATCGCCCCTCCCCCCAACTGTAACTCCTCCCTCCTCCCCCCTCCTGTCTGTGTTCTTTCACTCGAGCCCAATTTGCGTCTTTTGAACTTGTGAAGTGGGTGGAGACAGAACAAAGCCGGTGTTTATTACCCCTTTAACCCTTTGAAGAGTAGGCTTTTTTTTTTTCTTTTTTCATTTCTAAGCCAGCATTCTAGACCTCCATTGCTTTAGTGATTGTTACGTCGGCATTAGAATGTTCAGTTAAGAACATTCTAATCACATATTTGTGATCTTACACTTTAAAGGGCTAAGCTTTGTGTTTATGCTCTGTTGTGTGGGGGATCCCCCCCTCCCCCCCCTCGCCTGTCACCTCTCCCGATTCACAGCGCCCTCAGGACCTCAGACAGCAGCAGCAGTGAGACGCAGATCAGCCGGGACAGCGCCTCAATAAATCAATCGCTGGGAACCGGCTGTCATCGATAATCAGCGCCGGATGCATGCGATCGGGACTGTGTCGGCTTCCTTGAAGGACCGCATCCACCCAGGCTACGGAAAGCAATTAGACTACCCAGAATGCACTGCCCCTGTGCGAGTCTCTATAGAGGGCGGGACTCTGAGCCGCAGGACGGCCTTTAGCCCCTCCCCTTTGTGTCTGCCCACCAGTCCGCCCCCATCAGCTCCCAGCAGGCTTTGCCGTCTGTCCGTTTGTAAATAAAGGTGCCCATGAGCGCGGGTACTGCTTTGCCTCGTCTGTGCCGCCTCCCTGTGGTCACAACCTTGACTGCGCTACACTTCCAAAACAAGGGAATTCCTTTAAATGTCAGTGAGATGTTGCTGCTGGACGTCAATACTGCTGTTTTTTCAGTACCAGCATAGTATTGTCATTCCATGGTTGCTAAGGAGTTTTTTTATGGCTAACTTGTGGTTGTTTACTCGAAAGTGGACTTCCATGTATTGTAGCATTTAAAGTAGTGATATTACTTTGTAAAAATAATAATAAAAATTTCAATGAACAACCCATCATTTAAAGATAACTCTTTAATGAAATATATAAATCTCAATTTGATGTTTTGAAAAATCCTTCCAGAGCGCACGCTCTCACCCAATGTCAAGATGTCCTCCTGGAACACATATATCTGGAAAAACCCCGAGTGCCAGAGCATTCAGTTTGGTTTCTCTCATTTTTTTATTCATCAATCTTGAGATACCCACCAGAGCTGTAATTATCTTTAATTATACTACTGTAAGACAACTTCTGACCTGCTCAATGAGGGTTCAAAAAAGATTGCTTTTACCTCCCCATGAATTCTGCCAACTTTTGCAAAAAATGAACAGTTATCCAGTTTAATCCGAGAACCAGACATCCTGTGTGTGTCTGAGTCTGTATCCTGGTGTCTGAGTCAACATTACACAATTGCATTTTCAAATATCCAATATAATGTGTCTTAAAGGCAACATTTTAAATAATTTCTTTGAATATTGTTTTATTTTGGCAAGCACTCCTGCTAGCCTTCTTTGCTTATAATACATCTGCTAAAGTCTCCTTTTTCAATCCAAAATGCAAAGCTTTATGTGTGTTCTACCTTCTCTTCATTTATAAACCATTCCTCTCCTCCCTTCTGCCCTCCCTGCTCACATCCACGGCTCTCTCCCTGCTCACATCCACGGCTCTCTCCCTGCTCACATCCACGGCTCTCTCCCTGCTCACATCCACGGCTCCCTCCCTGCTCACATCCACGGCTCTCTCCCAGCTCACATCCACAGCTCCCTCCCTGCTCACGTCCACAGCTCTCTCCCTACTCACATCCACAGCTCTCTCCCTACTCACATCCACAGCTCTCTCCCTGCTCACATCCACAGCTCTCTCCCTGCTCACATCCACAGCTCTCTCCCTGCTCACATCCACGGCTCTCTCCCTGCTCACATCCACAGCTCTCTCCCTGCTCACATCCACAGCTCTCTCCCTGCTCACATCCACAGCTCTCTCCCTGCTCACATCCACAGCTCTCTCCCTGCTCACATCCACGGCTCTCTCCCTGCTCACATCCACAGCTCTCTCCCTGCTCACATCCACAGCTCTCTCTCTGCTCACATCCACAGCTCTCTCCCTGCTCACATCCACAGCTCTCTCCCTGCTCACATCCACGGCTCTCTCCCTGCTAACATCCACGGCTCTCTCCCTGCTCACATCCACGGCTCTCTCCCTGCTAACATCCACGGCTCTCTCCCTGCTCACACCCACAGCTCTCTCCCTGCGCACATCCACAGCTCTCTCCCTGCGCACATCCACAGCTCTCTCCAGTCTTCCACAGTCCTCCCCTCACTCTCCTGTCCTACCCACCCACGCCTCTCACTTACCTCTCTTTCCAAGTTCTCTCCGCTCTGATGTCAGTATTTTAACTACTGACATCATACTGACTAATCACTTGCACCCTGGACGCCATTCTCACACCATTTCATCAGCATAGTCTAATTATCTCCTGTACGGTCAAATTGTCACGATCCACAGGCTATAAAGTTAGCCTGAGTCACACCCCATTGAAGAAACAGACACTCACTCTCCTGTCAGAGACTAACCTTCTCAACCCATTCCACTCTAGCTATTCTCCTCTCTCTCTCAGTCAAGCATTTCACTCAGCTACTGTATTTTTCCTCTCTACTGTTCTGATCGTATCTGACCTTTCCACAGCTTTTGACACAGAGTATCTACTCCAGCTCCCCACCCTGACCACACTTGCGATCACAAACACTGCTGTGGATTGAACCCTACATGGACACTCTGTTAGGGTTTCCTGGGGCGATGGATTGTCTATTGTCCATGATCTCTCTATTGGTGTCCTCCGAGGCTCCTTACTGGGCACCTTGCTTGGGGTAAAACCCAAGCAATCTCATTGATCTGTCATCTCCTCCCATGAATAATCATATATCCCTTATATGCTAACAATACAAAATTGTTCCCATCTTTCCTCCATCAGACACTCAGTTCAGAATCAGTATGCCTGAAGGATATATCATGCTGTATGGTAGACTGTTGCCTAAAGCTTGACCTGGTATGGCATTTGTAAGATTTAACGTCATGATATTGTTATGGTTTTATGTTTTTCTCCTTGGGGCTTGTTATGGATGTCATCTGTATGTATTCAACATTTACATTTTGGTTATTGGTTATGGGACTTAACTTTAATTAATGCTTTAGTGATGTTGTATCTATGCTTGCTGGTGTGGGGAAAGTTGTTAGCCAGACCTGGGGCTATTTCTCATATAAATTAGGTATGATTGCACTTATATTCTTCTGCACTGTAAGTCAATCTGGACGCAATGGAATTGAATAATATTGCATTTAATACTATTTTTAAAATAGGAACAATTAGTTGTGAATTTAGCTCAGGAGAACAATTTTGGCAACAGCGTTTTTAGTTTCACATAAACTCTGGTTAGCAGGTAGTGTTTAAAGCATGCTGTAATTTTGTGCAACATGAGATTAGACCATTGGTATTTGATTGCATATTGCCAGGAATTTTCTTGAAAAAAAAAGTTTTTGTCTGCACAAATATCTTAAAATAAGGCCCTGTATTAACTAACAGAGAGGTCAGCATTCTATTGGACCCTCGTTATCCATCAGTGTCATTCAGCTTTGAGGGAATTCTGGTAGCGGTCTAGTCGAGGTTGGCGCCACTGTGCACTCCCAAGCCTTTTTTGTTTTTACCCGAAGCAGGCATCATTTTCACAGTCATCATTTGCATATGTTCAGTTCTCATGGAAGTCTGACTGAACCAATGCCCACATCGCTGTTGCAGAGCAATTAGGATGCATATCGACAATCATTTCAATCCCTCCTCCCCCACCCACCCCAAGGCCAACTTGCTTTTTTGCGGTCACTCCTTTAGGTTTTGTACATCATCTAGCTTCAGTTCTATCTTCCGCCTGGTGGAGGCGGAAGGCCAAACAATGAGAATGACACCAGAGTTATGATGAGGGGACTCTGTGCATTCTACACACTTTGTGATCAACACCGTTTCTTAGACTTTGGTTTTTTTTTTGGACAAGGTGATGACATCACTTCAGCATCAGGAGGATCACATGGAAGCACAAAGGGAGAGCAGAAAAGCATACCTTCAGCAGAAGGGGCGGAGCTCTGAGGAGGCGGTCCCGGAGCTGGGCCAGAGGACAGGACAAGGGTGGGACGAACAGTGTGGAGGGACACAAAGCACGGCGATATGACGGGAAGCAAAAAACCCCAGTAAAAACAAATAAAAAAGGAAGGAAGAGAATGAAGGGGGAAGGTGGGTGTATGGAGAGAGGGAAATGGGAGGAGCTTAGAAAGCCCTTCATTATGGGGGAGGTGTAGTGGGTGGAGAAACCGGAGCATAAAAAGGAGGTGGAGTTTTGGAGGTTGGTTTGAAAGAATGAACCCATACCTTGGCTGTTTAACATCAGGTGCGCCAGACCTTGAAGGAAAGAGCAGAAACAAAAAGAAAAGGAAGAAAAACAGTCATAGGAGGCAGGGGAATAAAAAAAGAAAAGAAAGCATTGTCACAACGTTGGACTGCAGTTTGTGACAGACATCCTGGGGCAGACAAGGATGCCGGAGATCAAACCAAAAAAGAGAGGGAACTAAAAACAAACAGACACTTCTTGAGTGAGGTGTGGGGTGGGGGAGGGTAGAAAAAAAGCATTTAATTTGGCGCAACTCCCGAAGGCCATTGCTCACAGAAATGCTTTTTTCCTCATGGAACACACAAATAACTGTTTGGCAGAAAGAAGAGCTTATAGCCTATACATTTCATATTATTATTTGATCGGCTCATTTTTGACCTTTGTTTTCCTGCAATACTCATGTACTAATTTCTTTTGACAACCAAAGTCTCAGAGACATTGGAGAGGAATCAATTAAGCTGAGGAGCAGGATATATTTGTCTTTTCAGGTAGAAAGAGAGATCTGCTGTAGCATATTTGTTAGATAGCGGCTACAGCGGTTCACAGGGCGCGTGATTTAGGACGTGCTCCGCCCATGCGCACTCTGACGCAGCGACGGCAGGAAGAGGGGAACAGGAAGAGGAGATAAAACTCTGACGAGCGGCAGCAGAATCGTAACGCCGTCAGTCCCACAGTGCGCCGAGCAAATTAATTACCCAAATAAAGCGGAAGCCATTACCCAACAGTTTGCACATTACAATCATAATGCAGCAGTTGTTCTGTGTGATTGATGCCACAATAAGCAGTTAAGATAACACATCTGACTCTGGCGAGTTACAACACAAGACAGCAAAGCATTAATCAGAAAGCCCACTTCATAAAATCAGCAGCAGCATTTCAAAGGAACAAATATACAGCAGTCTCGCCAACAAAAGCGCAATCATGCACCATTTCTCACACCATTTCTTACACCACACCAAAACTCAGCGTGATTCAACCACAGCTTTTGTTAAAGGGAAAGTAAACCCATGTTCAATCTTTTAATGTCGTCCTTGATCCTTATAATAGTACAAATGGAACAGTATAGGCCTAAACTTGTGTTTTTAATAATTACGAGAGTAAAAAAAACTTGCCCATGTTTCTCTGCAACTTACTGTTCAGTTTACTCTTACAGTCTCTTACTAGTATTTAATGTAGCCAGATTTTATCATCACATGCTTATGCAGTTTAGCAAGCTAGCTAGCATGTGGAAGACCGCAACTGAGCAACCGGTTTGGTGTGAGTACTACTGCATGGCAATTATAATAAGCCCAATTTCTGTATTCCATCTAAAAATGTATGTACAAATTACATACAAATTACATTTCAAGTTATTAGAACAATTTATACAATGTCAACAGGCCTACCAAAGACCCAAAGAAATGCCATGTGCAAGATTTCAGACTTCGACTTCCAGAGAAGTTAGTTGGAGACCAAATGCATAAAAAATGATAAATGTTTATAAGAAAGAGGACTAAGATTCTGTTACTGCTTCTTATAAATTAATAGGCAGCTCAAGCAATAATGTTCTTGGGTAACTTTCCATCTGTTTCAGGTAGCTAGATAGATGCAAAATGTACAAATAGGTATTTTCAATCATATTACAATACTGCCTTTCAAACTCCACAGCCAACATATAAATCAGTAACATAGCACCCCAGTTGACTAGTGCTAGCTAACCAGCTATCTTACTGTACAACTAATGCCATAATGCGCTAGTTAAGCTGCATTGTTCCCATTTAGCAGCAAAGCACAAACCATACCCAGAACAAAGAGCTAGCTACTGTCTGACACAAAACCATCAGCATCCACCATCACCATTAGCATATCTTTGTTCTCTAGGGGAGATTAAACCGAGCACTTTTCTAAGAGGGTGTGGCTGAAAATCTGTTAATGTGCTTTTATTTCAGAACTGTGACATTCAAAAACCACAATAACAATGATGTGACCAAGCTTTAGAGTTGCAACTGATGAGCCATTTCAGAAACATTATTTGCGTCAAGCACTCTTTTACATCCTCAACTGTAAGGCTGCCTTGAACAGACTCAATATTGTGAAGCGGTTTGGGGCGTGGGGTTCTTTATGAAATTCAACTTGGTACAGTAACTTTACAGTAACCCAAATTTGGTACTTCATTCGCCTAAGTGCTAAATACAGAACAAGGAGACAGTTTTTTGGCCTGCAATACAATACCCAACTTACTTGTAAAAGCCTGCGGTGTCTATGCTATGCTATGCTATGGCGTGGCATGTTATACTATGCTATGCCATATTATACTGTGCTGTGCCATGTTATGCTATGCAATTCCATGTTATACTATGGCATGTTATGATATGCCATGTTATACTATGCTATGCCATGTTATGTGATGCCACATCACACAGAATGAGGAGGCCAGCATGTGGTGCCCCAAGTGGGATTCAAACCAGTAACCTCTGCATCCTAGGTTCAGCCAATGTCACAGCACAATTACATTTGATTTTACCACAACGATTGCTCATCCCGCCGGTGCTTGAAAAATCATTGGCTTCACAGAGTTCAATGGATAAACATCAGCACATGCAGGCCTACATCGAGTGTACTTTCAAAGCTTTGATTCAAATTTAAGCCTCAACATTAGTACCACATATGTCAAATTAGACCCACTCAAAATGGTGTCAAAGTATTTGTTTGTGAAGGACAGAAGATTAAACCTATGCATGCTGCTTCCACCCCTTAAACTGCTTTGTAAAATTACATTTTGCAAAGGTGTTTTAAAGGATATTCATAGCCTATAAGCTTCATACACTATGAGCTTCAAAAGAACCAAAAAACAAGAAAACATGCATAAGCACTGCTTAGACCTTCACAAACGTGCACTTAAAATGCAGACCTCAAACACAGCTCTGTAAAAGTAGTCTTTCTGTGAAGGCTCATTCATAAAGACACAATTATGGTATCTGGCCATTGACTGTTACCAGATGTGGTATGTTAACAACCATGTCATTAAGGACAGTACCATGCCATTCTGATTTAATGTCAAGATAAAACATTATTTGACAAGGGGGACGGTGTGATATCTCCTATGACAGTTTGTGATTGGACAGTGTTTGAATGTTTATGTAATCCCCATGAAGAAAAGTACTGTACTTCTTTCAATTCCTTTCACTGCAATTAATTAATGTAAAAATAACCAATAAATGCACTGCCTACTGAAGCAACTCATTAATGCTAAACACTTGAAGCCTGTTCTACTGTCATACGTTCTCATATGTTCATATTTTATATGTAAAATAAATGAAGCTGATATAACAATGCATTCGCTGTAAGATTCTAGTGCTTAAAAGGCAAAAGTGCCTTAATTCTATGATGTTACAAGTAGAGCAGTGAAAATTTCATACATTGAAATACATTGGATACAAGTAGCAGGCTATGAACCATCAGCGCAAGAACCTCAGCTTGACGAGGGGCTAATAAGACAATAATTCCCATTATCTCCTGCACAATGTGGACAGTTCCCACTTTAAACATAGTAATATGGCAATTTACACATTCTCAACCATCTCATTTATCATTCACACATGAAAAAGTGATTTCAGTCTTTAAAGGAATAAGTTACATTTATGGAGTTAAATATATATATATATATATATATTTAACTCCATAAATTTACCGACAGATAACGACAGCCTGCACAATGACATTATGCCTCCAGAGGCTATACGTGTGTGTTCTATACGTGTGTGTTCCCTGATTTTTTGTTAAAAAATGACACTTCATCTTAGTTTTATTTGAAACCATTTCCTATGGCGCTGAGACAACTGCACATGCGGAAAGAAGTTTGGCTACAAAGTAATTTAATGAGTAATTCCTTCGTGATTTAAAGCAAGAAAATACACTTCAAGTAAAGCCAGACCAGCTTGTGCAGTGCCATTACATCACACAGAGGTACAAGTGTATACAGTATATTTTGGAGAAAATTACATTTAATCTTCAGTTAGAAGTATTTCCTATGATGCATGCTGCCTGAGACAGCTGTACCCAAGGACATAAGCGGCACAGATTCCTGTATCAACAGTACTACACATGACTAGAGAGAAGCACCTCAATGCAGCATCAAATTATCAGGACTGAAAATAGCTCCTTCCCGTGCAATTCCAACTTCTGTGGAGTAAAGAAATGACAAAAACATCTTAGTGTCCCTTTCACCACCTACCTCTAGACAACCCAGATCTTTGAAAATGTGGCTAGTACGAGTCCTCCAACAGGATGTCCCTCTTTGACCTCTCAGCCTCTATCTGTTACAACTCCTCATCCATAAATTGAGGATTGTAAAAATAAAATTTTTCAACAAAGTTGAAACTCGTTTCTGTTTCCCAGTTGGACATAATCGTTGCTTCAGTTTCAGTTTGGTTAACATCAGGCATGCAAGAACAGACAGTGCGGTAGCTACCCCTCGGCCAAACCGGAAACTAAGCCATTAAGTCCTTAACGTTGAGAGGGAAGAGCTTGTGCCACTTATGAACTGAAGTGCATGCACAAAATAATTATTTTTATGTTTATAATCATGAAAAAACATGAATGTATTCACATGTAGGCCTATAACCTCTGAAAACATGGAGTTACTTGAAGTTTTCTTGCTTTAGGCCACAAACCGTATACTAGCTAAAGCTGGGGGGTCTTTGGAAATTCCTGTAGGCATCTAAAATATCCTTCATCACACACAAAAACTGTATTAGGCAATTGAAAACATACACTAAAATTTAAAAAAAATATCAAAGAACGCCAGAAAGTCAACTATCCCTTTAAACCATTAGGCCTAATTCATGAATGCCCTATATCAATGACAACCTGTCATTGTTTATTCCTAAAAATATACAGTGCAGACCGTGGTACCTTGAAACCAGCAACCGGCCCATGTCTAGGTGTGACCTACTGGTACTGCTTCGTCCTTTTCAATCATTTTGATTGACGTGCTGAAGGCCAACGTCTGTTTCTGGGGGGGGGGGGGGGGGGGGTTGTTCCTGCTGTTTAAAGCTGCATTAAATGCCACAAGGTGCAAAAAACCTGTCATCCATTACACAAGTCCAGAGCAAACTCAGATATTAGGTAAATTCATTGGATTCGGACTCATTCGACTGCGAATACAGGCTGATGTGGGAATGGTGGCGTAAGAATGTGTCCCTGCTGTCTGGACTCATTCGCTTGGGTCCTGAGAAAGTGTGGCCCTCTCCCCTCTCCCCCCCTTTCTTTTCCTCCCTGTAATACGCTCCATTAGGAAGATAACGCTGCAGTAAGATGATAATGGTGACGCTGCATACTGAATGATAGCATTCATGGTTCACATGCCCATTAAAAAATACAGAGCAGAAGACTGGAGACTTTTCAGTTGGTAGGGCCTGACTTGCAGTGCTTTTCTTAAAGAGGGGAACATACAGAATGTGTAGAGTACAGTTTGTGGAATGCCGAACAAAGATACCAAGCAGGGAAGAGGGAAAATATTATCAAAATTACAACAAAAATACCAAAGGCACTACAATTGCAAAAACTACTACGGGTACTGCTACTGCTTTTCCAACAACAGCTACCAGCAGCAAAGCTATTACTACTAACATAACATAACTTCATGATGAGAACAGGCCATTCAGCCCAACAATGCTCACCATTTCCCTACCACGAAAGG
This sequence comes from Synaphobranchus kaupii, assembly GCA_029718625.1. Classification (NCBI taxonomy): domain Eukaryota; kingdom Metazoa; phylum Chordata; class Actinopteri; order Anguilliformes; family Synaphobranchidae; genus Synaphobranchus; species Synaphobranchus kaupii. The sequence continues at coordinate 29,096,871 of CM056385.1, read as the reverse complement.
GTACCTAGTGATCACCGTTTACCTACCAACTAGATAGCACCTACAGCACTGCTGTAATAATAATAATGATAGTAGTAATAATAATAATAATAATATTAGGGGTGGCACGGTGGTGCAGTAGTTAGCACTGTTGCCTCACAGCAAGAAGGTACCAAGTTCAATTCCTGGCTGAGGGCCTTTCTGCCAGGTACACTGGTTTCTAATTTCCCATACGTGTGAGTGAATGCTGTGTGTGCCAAGCAATGGATCTGTCCAGGGTGTATTCCTCTCGCCCAATGCATGCTGGGATAGGCTCCAGCCTCCCTGTGACCGTGACCAGGAATAAGCGGGTTAGATAATGGATGGATGATAATAATACTAATAAAGAAGTAGAATAATTGAATAGGCTATATGATGAAAATATATAAACAGACTAAACCCTGTGAGTAAGTTGTTATTTATATAGAGGATCTCCCAGTTTCAGACATATGATTCAAAGACAATTACTGTATGTCGGTATGATGTTGAATAAGTTCATACCCACCTACTCAAGAAGGGGGAGAATATGTTTTTTTGTGAATTATCTCCATATGCTTGGGGTATGCTGGTAGGGCGAAGAAGAATCAGCCAGATTCTAAGCAGGAGATCACAGCTTCAGGAACACACTCCATATGGGAGAGACATTAAATTCCCTTTCACACCTCTCTCGGCCAATCCCCATGAGACAAAGATCATTCCAAATCCTCCGTGGCATTCCGCTAAAAGGCTATCGCTGGTAGCGACATCATTCCCTTTAAATAGAAGCATGGTGCAGTTAATTTTCTGTGGTTTCTGCTCCTATGTTAATATTAACTAACGGGTGTATTGGTAATAAAACATATTTGGATAATAAAACATACCAGCTACAGTTGTGTTCAAAAAAATATACATCAGTAACCTGATGAACCACTGTTATTAGTAGTAGTGATATTTCTGCATGGCAAATAATTTACTTGTAGATGTAGTAGTGTAATAGAAAAGCAACAGACCCAACTGTCATGGCATGCACGCTGCTTGTTCTGAGTAATTGACTCATTCATTGAAAGGGGCGTGTTCAAAATAATAGCAGTATGGAGTTTCATTAGAGAATTCATTAATTCTGTGAAAAAACAGGTGTCATTAATTGTCCTTTATTAAGGAAGAAGGGAAGCAAATGTTTCACACATTGTTATAAAATATATTTCCTTCTGAATTGCTAAGTAAAATGGGCCGTTCCAAACATTGTTCAGAGGAACAACGTAATTTGATTAAAAAGTTGACTGAAGAGGGGAAAACGTATAAAGAAGTGCAGCAAATTATAGGATGCTCAGCTAAAATGATCTCAAATGCTTTAAAATGGCAACAAAACCCGAAAAACGTGGAAGAAAACGAGCAACTACTGTTAAAATGGATCGAAGAATAGTCAGAATGGCAAAGATTCAGCCAATCATCACCTCCAGAAAGATCAAAGATGATCTAAAATTACCTGTAAGTGCTGTTATAGTCAGAAGACGTTTGATCGAAGCTATGCTATCAGCAAGAAGCCCCTGTAAAGCACCATTGTTGAAAAAACGGCATGTGCAGAATCGGTTAAAATTTGCCAAGGAACACATCGATTGGCCCAAAGAGAAATGGCGTAACATTCTGTGGACTGATGAGAGTAAAATTGTTCTTTTCGGGTCTAGTGGTCGTCCACAGTACGTCAGACGACCCCCGGGTACTGAATTCAAGCCACAGTACACTGTGAAGACAGTGAAGCATGGTGGTGCAAAAATCATGGTATGGGGATGTTTTTCATACTACGGTGTTGGGCCTATTTATCGTAGACCAGGGATCATGGATCAGTTTGAATACATCAAAATACTTGAAGAGATTATGTTGCCGTATGCCGAAGAGGAAATGCCCCTGAAATGGGTGTTTCAACAAGACAACGACCCCAAACACACGAGTAAGCGAGCAATATCTTGGTTCCAGACAAAAAGGATTGAGGTAATGGAGTGGCCAGTTCAATCCCCCGACCTCAACCCCATTGAAAACTTGTGGGGTGACATAAAAAATGCAGTTTCTGAAGCAAAACCCAAAAATTCACAGGAACTGTGGAATGTAGTTTGTTCATCCTGGCCTGAAATACCTGTTTCTAGGTGCCAGAAGTTGGTTGACTCGATGCAACGCAGATGCGCAGCAGTTATCAAAAACAATGGTTATGCAACTAAATATTAGTTCAGTAATTTAAAGTGAAGTTAAATCTTGAAAAATTTCTTCAGTTTATATAGTAAATGTTTGAGTTTGAAGAGAAAAATGTCGACTGCTATTTTTTTGAACAGATTAATATTCCCTTTCTTTGCTTCCTGTAAAAGAATAACGCACACTTGATAAAATTTGTTAATGCTTTGATTTGGAATTGAATGTGTAATGTTTCCACTACATTTGAAATATGGAACTAAAAGCTATTAAAAATATTTGCACTTTATTCACTTTTTTTAACGCACTGCTATTTATTTGAACACAACTGTAAATGCCTGAGTTAACAGTTATTTCTGGGTTGCAGGCCTGTATTAAAAAAAAACTTATCATGGCACGTCACAATATGTGGCCTGATTGATTGTTCAATGTAGTCTGGTAGTGGTTCCATCTCAAATGTCAAATTTTGTCTGTGAAATTTTGGAAAAAATGTGAACACACATTTTCCTTGTTGCCCAAGTGACCAAATTTAGTTTCTGCTGAAAAAATAGCCAATACCACATCCACACAAATTCCTTTACACAATGCCAAACTACAAAACACTTGCAAAAAGAGTGCTAACGTGTCTGCTTTCTGCCATATGTACGTTTCTATAGCGCAACATGCAAGTGCCTTCCAATGAGGAGTCATTTGTGGTGGCTGCTTGGGTCAAACTCAAATTTTGTTTAAATAATTTTGACAAAAATGAGCTGACCAATACAAAGACATTGTTAGCAGAGGATTTAAGATTTCCGTTTAGCATTCCAGACACAACTACCTCTGGTTGGAATGGCTTGTCCATGCCGTTTAAAAAGGAAATAGCTGAATCAAAGCACAATATTCAAAGAAACTGAGAACCAACAATAACTAAAATGTGATACTGTGGTGTTGTGTGATTGGATGGCACGGTGGTAGCACTGCCGCCTCACAGCAAGAAGGTACCGAGTTTGAATTTCTGAGGTTGCATGTTATCCCCGTATCCACGTGGGTTTCCTCTGGGTACTACTGTTTCCTCCCACAATCCAAAGACATGCAGGTTAAGCTAATTGGAGATTAAGTTGCCCTTACGTATGAGTGTGTGAGTAAATGGTGTGTCTGCCCTGCGATGGATTGGTGACCTGTCCATGGTGTATTCCTGCCTCTCGCCCAATGCATGCTGGGATAGGCCCCAATGACGCACAACTTTTCCATGATATTCAAATTTTTTTGGAAAGGATCTGTATGTTGACATTAGGGTGGAGACAGGGAGACATGTCACCCCCAATATTTTTATATGAATTGCTAGACTCGCCAATATGCTTGTGAGACTTTTGACTACGCGCGACTAGGTGGTCCAGCAGTGTCTCCCCCAAAGTTGAAATGAAACCTACACCTAATGGGTATGCATATTATCTTTTCATAAACAATTCCTACCCTTTTTTACCATTAGCAAGGGTAATTTAGCTAAAGTCAATAATTTATTTTGTTGTTTGTTTATTTGTTTATTAATTTATGTATTCATTTGAACATGCTACAGTTGCCAAGCCCACATTTACAACTGCAACGACAGCTGTAAATTACGGGTGACAAAAAACTCCATCTGATCTGTCTTGAGTCATTTTGATTGTCAAGGAAAAACCAAACAAAAAGTCTGTTGGGAGGAAATGTGTAAAATAGCACAAGGGGAACATCCTGGCCCAATAATCACTTGTTTCAGTGCCGACTGCTAATGAACTGCAGGGTGAATTTGGGGGCGTCTCAGGGCCTGTTGTTCTAGCCTTGTTTAATATGCAGACATCTGTCCACAGGGCTGGTGTGCTCGGCAAACAAACGCCTCCTCGCAGCGTGGTTCCACCCTCCGTCTCTAAAGCCGCGCCATTGATTGCTGTGCAAAGAGGCCATTAAGACAAAATAAATAAGAAAATAAATGCCCCGTATGAAAACTGCCAGTTTGAGCCCACTTTATTTTGAAGTGACTTATCTGGTGTCATTACCGAGTGGAGTTAACTAATGCCCAGGGTGCACCAGGAAGCGTGGCCAGACATGATCGATTCCGCTCCCCGAAAAACTGGCTTTGAGCTAAACCCAGCCCTTGATGAACAACCCCGGGGGGGGGGGGTCACTGCCTACGCACACGTTCCACGCCTGCCAACGGAACCGCGGGGCGAGCCTCCGATTAAAAAGAGCAAAAGTGATGTGTGATTATGTGTCTTTTCCTACTCGTTTATTTTTTAGCGGCTGCGTCTGGCACCTTTCGGGATTGGTGTGGACTGTATGATCACTGTACCCATGGGTATTTTGCCAGTTCAAATCCCACTGCAATATGTCTGCCCTGCTGTGGGAAACTGAGCCCAGTAATTTTAAGCAATGGGCTGTACATTCACGTTTTGTGAAGGAAAACGTAAAGGAAAGAGCCCTCGACAACGGTTCCTGTGTGGTGACATTAGGTATGAAAAGAGTGCGTGCGTGCATGCATGCGTGGAATTTTTACATGATCAATTTATATCATTAGCTGTTACAAAAATTAATTTAAAAAAATGTGGTGTGGTACTTCCGTACTTTCATTGCTCAAAGGCGCAAAGCACACCCGTCCCTTCCTCCACGCCACGAGCAATGACTTGAAATGACGAACAAAGCCCCATAACAATTTCACTATTGATACGACCCCCCAAACATATAGCTGGGCCATTCCTCCACCAACTTCTACAACAGCGTCTCTCGCTCTCGTGCTCTCACACACGCACACGCGCACACGCACACACATACACACACACAGTGCAGTACATTGTTGACTTGGCACATACTGCACAGGGACGTAAACCCAATATTAGTTTTATTAGGGGAAGAGGACTTGGCCAGGTGGCAGTTCTGGCAGGTAGTTTTCTCCTGCCATATGTCTCGCGGTTTTGGGCTGGTATCAGGAGCTGACCTCACTTCCTCTCTTCCTCAATCTAGACTAGTATTGGAGGAACATTCGGTGAGAGACTCCTGAGGCGAAGGCAGCTTTCGGGCGAGAGATGGGAAGTGTCTCACTTTCTTTCCAGGCATGTAGCTAAAACAAAATGGCCGCCACACTATATCCCAGTAGTCTTCAGGGGGTAATTGGGATTTGGGAGGTGAAAGGGACCCTAATAAGTGGTATAAGAGATACCAAGGGATGGGGGTATGGGGGCATGAAGGTTTTGAAGGATATAAAACATCTCCACCTGGCCCATCCACATCCCTCTCCTGCAGCAACAAACTGGAGGGTTGCAATAGACTCTACAATGACAGATATTAGGTTCACAAACAGCAAAATAAATAAAGTTTCCCTTGTCAAACAATACAATCAGCACATGGATATGTCTGCTAATATTGATGAAGGCATTTTTTTTTTTTTTGGGGGGGGGGGCATATCCAGTGAAAAATATGGACTGAAAATTATATATATTTTTTACGTTAGGCCTAATTATTTTTGGCTTCAAAGAAATTGTAATTTGTAATTTGTGTAAAGTGTACAGCGGGTGAAAAGACTGCTGCTCCATAAGCAATCATAAACAAAACCATGCTTATGCTATATCTCGCAAAAATCTACATCAGGGTGGGTGACTGCGCCAGTCTTGACACTCAAATATATATAAGACTGTTTCTATTAGTTCATGTGGTTGATTTACTCAAGAATGTTCAGGGAATGTTTAGCTCAATCTGGACACGAAAAAATTTAATACACAGAAGTCTACGCCAATACAAATATTGTGAAGAATGCAAATAATGATTTATTTTAATTTGGTGAAAATAACCGTAATGCGAAAGGTCTAGTACAATGTGGCAGTGCATATACATATCACTGCGATTTTCAGTTGTATATTGTAGGATATCTAATATTTAGATATAAAGAAAGTACCCCCCCGCCCCCTTTCTCTCTATCTCTGTCGCTCTCTGTCTCTCTCTCACTCACTCACCCCCCCACAAACATCAAAGAAAATCCAGTCTTTGTCATAAATGACACCTCTCCCCCCGCACCCCCACACCTTAACCCAATCACCACAGGGATGGTCTTCCTGTGGAGGTATTTTTATTAGTGCAATGAAGGAAAAAAGTTAGTCAGTTTGGAGTTTGTTTGGGGAAGAAGTCATCCTTTTTGGTTCCTTGTGCGTTTCCTTTTGTTCCTGTTCAGCTGGAGGGAAAATAATATTGGCAATTTTTGGCTTATCGCTCTCTTTACTGGTATCTTCTAATTAATGTCTGGTTTAATGTCTTCCCTTTTTGTAAATTATAAGTAGTCAGCCTACATTCCTTAGTGAATGTATGATTTCCAGTCATTATTCTAATTGACTGTTTTTCATTTAATAAAATTATTTAATCTCAAGACCTGATTTAGACTTTGTTTTGGCTTGTTGGTTGATCCACCAGGTTACTGTTCGACTTACCTATTAACGAATTTGGCGATTTAATTGATGATTGTAATTTTTAATTACACATAAAACTTATTTTCAATGTAGGTTAAGTGAGGGGTTCTAGCACGCAATATCGCTTGTGTTCAGTATCAGAGTGCCGAATGTTTTAACAAGGGCATTGACTGTTGGAACCGCTGGATTCAGATAATACACATTTTACCTAGTCCTCACTTACCCAACAATATGTTGAGGGGAAGATGGGTTTGTGATAACTGTGTAATTAACTGAAAGAAACAATATTTGGTTCTAAGTGTTTAAAAACAAAAGGAGCATGAAAGTATTTGTGGAATGAGAAAAGTTAGCCTACTGAATTTGGAGGCATAGCTAACATTTAACATTAATAAAGTTTGTTAACCAGTATGTCTGTTATGCATTTATGTTTATGATGGGTTTATAAGTCTCTGGATAACAGCCCTTGCTGAATTTATGAAAAGTACAAATCATGGCTTATTCAATTTTCAAATGAGATACAGGGTAAAAGTGAATAGGAGGTAAACTCAAGACTGGGATTTTGAGAAATATTTTGTGGGATAAAATCACAAGCACCTGACAACACCAGACTTCTCATTCATTTTATTGTGAGAAAAAAATCTATATATGTTGTTCTTTCTTTTTTACTGCAGCACCCAATTTCTTCACACAGTAAAATGTTCAGTTTTTAAAGCAACTCGTGCACATTACATATAGTCTCTGTTGGACTCATATATACTGTTAGAGTTGAATTAACACTGGACATGCTACTGTGCACCTGGTGTGCAGTTTCCTTGGCTTTCCTCGCCCGTTTCCCAGTTTATATGTGTTGTATAGTACCACATGGGCACTGGTTCTGTATCAAATGGATTTGCGGTTGATTCTGTAACCATGAGTGTTTGAGGCATGATTATCAAGCACATTCCCACATTCAAGTTTGCCCCAGAGACAGCTAGCAAAGAATTGCTCTGAATTAGCATCACCATATTGTTTCTTCCTTCGTTAAATCTTATTTGATTGTAGCGTTTTCCAAATTCCTTTCTGCATCCCTTTCTAAACCCTCCAAAACTGAAAATCTCCTCCAGGCTAAAAATATATATATTTTTGCAGTTATGAAACAAAATTATCTTACAAAATTCAAATAGCTTTAATCTCCCACCCCGACCATATGTTAAGCACTCAATGTTTTAGCGAAATCATTTTTTCATGGGTGCGTTTAGCACTCAAATTGGCCATTTATATTTATGACATATGGCTACTCCAGAGTCTTCAGCTCTGTGGAAATTACTCAGTGATTCAATAAAGGGAGGCAATAGAAAAATGAGTATGATCTTATTTTACATAATCTAATCTTATTTATAGTGCCTTCCTACAGAGACAGCTGGCTAATACTCACACGTAAAATGCAAGTTTCAATCACATTTCAAGTTTCATTAGCACTCATGTTTTTTTTTTATTCCTGCTTTTTGAATAGCCAACATTGTTTCCTCGTTTTAAGCTTAGTTGCTTATGAAGAAAATAATTGTGTCTTTAATGTATGGTGATATAGTAGGTGACTAAACAACAACTCCCCAGATTACTGTAGTCCTTGGCAGTCTCAGTCTGACAGGATAATTATCTTTATTTTCTCTTTTTGCACCACATTTGGTATGTAATGTTTTGGAATCCAGATTGGATGTTAGCATAAAACCCAGGAGGTATCAGATGGTGATTTGGTGAAGGCAGCAGTAGACGGTGGTGTTCAGAACCATGTTCCACTTTTAAGACTAATTTTTGTATGCATCCCAATGCACGCAGGTACCAAAGGCATACACAACAGTAAATCAGCCAATCAGAAACCATGCTATTTCAGTTATATTAATTCACCTTCTGCTGCATGTTTGAACTGGATTTGATCTTTGCCTCAGTGTTTTATAATGTTTTGTGTGCGTTTCTGACTACAAAAAAAAAAGAAAAGAAAAGCATTTGCATTGAAAAACAACAATTGTTCAGGACCTAAACGGTCCTCATCTTAATTAGCATTTTCCAAACTTCACTCAGTCACATGATCTCCTCCAAAGGGCCTGTTTCAAATGATGTCTTGGTTTGAATGGGCTGTGTGTGGTGAGCTTGTACAAAGTAAGGCTTACTGGCAGTGGTACAAAGGCTTGTGGGATGACAAATGAAGCCAGACCAGATGGCAGTATGCCGTCCAATCAGATGCCTTTTTGGCGGAGGCTTGAAGCTCATAACTGACACCTGAGGATGTCCTAAAATTGACACTGCACTGAATAGCTATGAGAGGTGTGCAGTGAATGATGTATAATGGAGGGGGGGTGGTTCCACATTGCGTCCTGATTAGTGTCATACACCATAAAACAGAGGCAATCCCACCAGCCCCACATTGTGCCCTTTTCTTTAAGCCCTCGCTGGACGGAACAGATAAAATATAAAAACGGGAATAAAAAACTCCCGAAATAACCAACAAAAGACAACTCGGAAAAGGCGGGCGAGAAGCTCGTAGTTTAGAGCAGCGAAAATAAAACAGACGGGAATAACAGCTTCCGAAATAAACAAAACAAAAGACAAGCCGAAGTGCGGGCGAAAAGCTCGTAGACTCGAGCAGGGAAATATAAACAAAGAGAAGGATAAATTAAACCTAAGGACAGAATTATCTCACACACTACAGACAAGTCCCGCGTGTTCTTTTGAAAATCAAAAGGACAAGTAGTCGTCTGAATTCCTATCCCGAGTTACCGGCTTTGTGCAGTGACAATGACAACACAAAAGCACCGGAAGAAGAAAGCACTGTGCTTATATAGCCAGCAGAAAACCTGAAACAGGTGTGCCAGGTAGCGGACAAACACGGCATGGGCGGCGGAAAACTACAGCAGGGGCGCCCTCTAGCAGCTCCGAGAGGAAGCGTCCGTAGAGACGAGAAGGCTGCCAAACCATGACAGTATACGTTTGATTTCATATTCAATTAACGGCAAGTATCATGTCATGTCTGCGGTGGCCAGTGGTGGTCCAGAGGTTAAGGTTAACCGTTATTACATTATAAAGGACAAAGTTACTGCATTAACCATTTTTATTATATTAACCATTTTATGATGGTGCCACAGCCACACTGCTGTAAAATAGCTGTTCTCCTCCACTTACCATCGCATTTCATGTACAGGGTCTTTGGACAAAGGAATTCCGTAGCATTTCAGCCATTCAGATTTCAAAGAAACACACTATTAAAAGTGTAGGCAAATTTATTTAAATTCATGAGACGTTGGTAATTGGGCAGCACTCATAAGCAGTAAATTGAAGCATATGCATATTCATAACACACCTCCAAACTGCTCTTTTCTATTGTTATCTTCAGTACATTTTACCCATTCTCAGTGCCGGATATATCGCCTAGACATGGCAACAACATTCACAGGAAAAGGTGAAAAGAGACTACAGAGGATGAGGAAGAACTTGTGTTTCCTCTCTCTTACTCACTCTCTCCCTCGGTCTGATGTGATAAATATCAGCTGCTCTGTTTTTTTCTTCTTCTGAAAGCCACTTGACGTTTTGAAAGCCATTTTTAGACATGTGCATTCAGATGTGACACCCTGTCTGCGTTGGCATGGAAACAGGCTCCAGAGTTTCCCCTACCATGGCATCGGCCATATTGGTCTCGCTGCAAATTACCCCCCCCCCCACTGCCCATTCCTTCCCTGATATACTGTATCTCTCTCCATCTCTCTCTCCCTCTTTGTCCATTTCTTTCCCCGCATCTCTCTCTCCCTCCCTCCCCATGTCTCTCCTCACATCTCTCCCTCCCTCCCTCCCTCCCCATGTCTCTCCTCACATCTATCTGTCATTTCTCCTCCCCTGTGATGTATTTCAAGGCAGGCTATTATATTTGCCATGGTGTGTGCTCATTAGATCATTGTCCTCATGAATATTATTTTACCAGCTAAAGTCAATAAGGATTTGCATTTGAAATAAGGTTAAGGAATCAACAAATAACAATTATCATCAACACTGTGTTACCTGCCACATCAAGGGCTTATCAGAACAAAAGACAGAAGACCACAGATCAATTTCTGCACGAGAAATTAATGTTTGACCTTTTTTTAAATTGGCAGGGATAGGTGTTTTATGTTTTTCTCATAATTAGTAACTCCCACTCATATGTGATACCCTGCCCTCCATCAACAGTGCCGGCCCAAGCCTAGGATTTGATGTGGGGGCCCCCAACCAACTCATCCCCTAAATATATATATTTAGAATAATTAGTGGACCCCCAGGCAGTCGCGGGGCCATAATCAGTGACTTACGTTGCTTACTGGGCCGGGTCGTCTCTGTGAGTAAATTCTGCAGCGTGCAATATTAGGGTATGTATTGTGAAACGTGCACAGTCTGCTTGAGCTGCGCAGTCAGTGCTTTGGAGAACCCTGCTTAACCAAGCTGCTGCGCAGGTAGTGCTGCCCACTGAAACTCTCCCTCCCTGTGGTGGTGACACCATGGTCATCTCGGCACCGCGTCCTTTCAACACCCGAATGTTCCCAACAAACTGTTGACATTCGCTTCTCTATGACGCGACAGCAGCTCCCCAGAGCGCTGTCTGCAGCTGATACCTTCAAGACGTCCTCTACAGGAAAACAGTCCTCTGTTGCAATATGTCTGTTATACTTGTTGGTGGCCTAATATTTTTAAATATTTTTATTACACCTGCGCACGTGTGGCGCAAGCAGGGGGTATTGTTTTCGCTCCTGTCTGTGTGTGTGTGTGTGTGTGTGTGTGTGTGTGTGTGTGTGTGTGTGTGTGTTTGTGTCCCTATGATCCATATCTCGAACAATTCTACTCCGATTGTGATGAAACTTTGTGAAATGTTGACAGTTGGACAGTTGAATCTTTTTCCCAATGGGTCAATGCCTGCCTTCACGGTGCAAGATCAAAGTTTTAGCTCCCATGCATATTATGTTCAGGGTCGAGATTAGGACATGCGTGGGTGTAGCATCTCTCTGAGTGCCATTCTAGTTAATTTATGTATTTATTTGTGTATTTGCTTCCCAGCCTGGGACTGTATATATCCAATTCCCACCCAAATCTGGCAACCGCAGCCAGGTTGCATGCCTGAATCACCCTGCCAATTCGGGAGAGCAGGGAAGTCCACAGTTCTCCTCCGAAACACGTGGGGCTATATTTTAATGATCTTAGCACATGGTCTAAAGCGTATGGTGAATTTTGGGGAGTGTCCCAAATCCACTTTTGCGAGTTAAAGGGCGGATAATTTCAATGCAAAGGTAACACGCCCATGTCGACACACATTACTATTTTAATATTGCGCCCTTAAAATAACACGGAAACAATTGCGACATGACTTAAGACCAGGTTTCGGTTGGTTTTAGCACAAACACTTTCAGCTGCATCAGAATAGCAATATGCCAACAATGTGCCTGACCACAGCTCATCTTAAGACCAAGCCGCCCAAATTAATTTGCTATTTATACAACATGGGTGCTGGACGCAAAAATGACAACTGCGTCGGTCTGAAACTAGCAAAGACACTTGTGTTTGGGTTACCGCCACTTAGTGCAGAGTGTATGGTAGAGCCCATGGTGTGAACAGTTGCTTCTTTTCGCATCGCAGACCACAGCTAAGCCCACACAGAGCGGTGTCGGAGGACCGTTTATATGCGGTTTTGGCATTTGGTCCTACGAGCACCATTATCAGCCAGCGGGGGTCACCCAAGAGTAATGAAACCCGTCAGACTGAACCCTTCCATACCCTGGGCGACGCAGGCTCCAATTGTGCAATTGTGGCACGGTCCGGATTCGAGCCGAAGCTAGAACGTGGGATGTATACCACTAAGAATTTGATGTTGGCGGGCTATGACATTAGTACGCTCAAAACTGCAACGGCAGGACATAAAACATAAAAAGCCCCACCCACGATGCACGGGACAGCATGAAGCAGTGTTAGTTGAGAAAAGCAGTGAAAGCACATGAAGCAGTGTTGAAGCAGAAAACCCTTCGATATACAGTAGGCCTACACAAGTGTCTTTTAATTAAACATTAACAGCATGGTACAAGCGAGTCAGGAGTCACAACTGTGGTTGGAATGAAAACAAGCATAGACAGAGGTCCACTAAGACTGAGATTGGGAACCATATCCCAAGTGACTGTGCAAGATGACAGACAGACAGACAGACAGACAGACAGACAGACAGACAGACAGACAGACAGACAGACAGACAGACAGACAGACAGACAGACAGACAGACAGACAGACAGACAGACAGACAGACAGACAGACAGACAGACAGACAGACAGACAGACAGACAGACAGACAGACAGACAGACAGACAGACAGACAGACAGACAGACAGACAGACAGACAGACAGACAGACAGACAGACAGACAGACAGACAGACAGACAGACAGACAGACAGACAGACAGACAGACAGACAGACAGACAGACAGACAGACAGACAGACAGACAGACAGACAGACACACACACACACACACACACACACACACACACACACACACACACACACACACACACACACACACACACACACACACACACACACACACACACACACACACACACACACACACACACACACACACACACACACACACACACACACACACACACCATAAGCACAGTATTTGTTTTCAGAACATTCAGATGTTGATTTATGTTTCTGTACGTTACGGCCCTAATAACCTAAGATCTGTTCGGTTGCAGAGATGCAATAATAGTGTGTTGGGTTTAGGCAGGGGCCAACTCCTCACCTAGGACAATTCAAGACAAATATACCTGTTACGACTGTGCATTTGCTGGTCCTGGGGCTCTTGCTATGGTCAATGGAATCAAACTCCTGCAAGGACCAAAAACTGTTTCCCTCCACCAACTACATCTCAACTACACAATTGATCTTTCAGCAGGACAACAATCCCCAGCATGCCTCAAAATTAACCAAGAAACTCACCTGACCACATAATTACTGTTTTACAGTGGCCATCTCAGTCCCGAGATTTGAACCCGATCCAGAATGTGTTGGTTGTAATTGAAAAGGGCAGTCCATGAGGTTCTGAAGGATTCGGTATGGAGGAACAGTCAAGGATCACTTTGTTTTCATGAGATGCTGTACAATATCACTAAACATTATGTGAGATGACTCAGTACTGTTACACTTGCAAAGGGAGGGTGCTGCAGTACTGAAAACAGAAGTACGACTATTTGACACCTTTGTAAAAAGAAGTGTTATTTGGGTTGATTCCACTGAAGCATTGGACAAGCTGTACAGCGGATTAAATGGATCATATCTAACATATAACCTGCACAGGCTGCCCTGGATGAGGGAATCTTCATCATCATCATCAGAACCATCATCACTATCTTCATCACAATAGTACTCTTTCTGCAGCCTAATAAACTCTGGAATAGGGGCAAATACCTGCAGACACTGCGGCCCCCAGGACCAAGAGTTGAGTAGCGCTGACCTAATATATAACGAGTGGTGTGATTAGTCAATTACTTTATGCATTAATTACAGAATTAATTCACCTCTGCTTCCTGCTACCTTAAAGGAGATCCATTCTCCATCCCTGTGGAAAGGTCAATAAACTTTCTTTTCTACCAGGTGTGTGTGTGAATATTTTCAAAAAAACAGATGGCAACAAAACACGGCCATTACACTCATAGTTAAAAACAGTAAATTGCAAAGATTATGTATGAATATAAATGTAATTTATAACAAAAAAGTTTTTAGTGAGAAGTTTTTCAAAAGCCACAAAAGAAAGTAAATTCAAATGAGCACAACCGAGCCAGACTTCAGCAGATTTTTTACTCTGTTTTTATTATTTTTTATATCTGACTGCAATACAGTTCTGTAGCTATGTTGGTCTACCGCATGTTGGTCTACCGCATTTCAATGTGTACTCGTCACTGGGCAGATTCCCTTCTCTCAAAAGAGCCTAATTCATACTCTGCTATAATAAATGTTTGTTTGTGTGCAACTGTGTGCAAGCATGTGTTTCTGTGTGTTGCACACTCATGTATGAGCTGAAAGGCATGATGATTGTCTGCATGCAAAAATATGTACACTTTGCACACATACATATACACACATTCGCCATAGACAGGGCATCATTTTACATTAGTGACCTATATACAGTATGACAAACTGACAGAAAGCATAAATAATTCTGGATAACATCAACTTCTGCACACACGTATGTAGTAGCGGGGCAGATCTACTACTATCAAGCATGTGTGTTAGGCTCAAGGCTATGTAGCATGTGCCCCAAAATGGTCACTGACAATACAAGAGGGGTCATGTGGGTGTGTGTGTGTTTGTGTGTCTGTGCATACATGTACAGTGTGTGTGTGTGTGTGTGTGTGTGTGTGTCTGTGCATACATGTCCAGTATGTGTGTGTGTGATGAAAGATGGACAGTGCCATCACTGAACAGATGCAGAAACAATTGGTATAACGTGGAAGGAAACAGTAACTTGATCGTGAAACAGAAATAATGCATGGTCTCCGAATATAAAATATTAAGTAAATAGTAAACAATGAGCTTAAATATTTAAGAATATATATTTAATAATTTAACAAATTTAAAATGCATTATTATTTTTTTAATATCTAGAAACTATGGTCCCCTCTTGGCAGGTAGAGTGATAGTCCCGTTAGTAATATAGACGTGTATGTGTGTGTACGTGCATGCATGTGAATGTGCAGGTATGTGTGTGTGTGTGTGTGTGTGTGTGTGTGCACGTGTGTGTGCATGTGTATGCGTGCTTGCGTGTGTGTGTGCATGTGTATGCGCTTGCATGTGCGTGTGCATGTGTGTGTGTGAGTGTGTGTATCCGTGTGTGTATGTGTGTGTGTGCGTGTGTGTGTGTGTGTGTGTGTGTGTGTGTGTGTGTGTGTGTGTGTGCATGTGTGTGTGTACAGGGGGAACGTTCTGTTCTTATCTATCTTTGCCAGGCCTGCTAAACACACAAACCCATCAAAGAGCCTCCAGCTGTCAGTCAGTCAGGGGCTCCGTGCTGCATCTGCAAATATCCCAGCGTCCCGAAAGCACATAGGCCTGGCCTGGCGCTCACGCTGATACCGCGGGCCCTGAGAGGCGGCGTGAGGGCCATAATCTCCTGCTACCTTCTGCTGCCCCCCCCCCCCCCCCCCCCCCAGGAATCCTTCACACCTCCCGTGCCTGCACGAGTCTTCTTGTATTTGTTTTGTTTTCATTGTACTTATTTTAATTCAAAGTACTGGAGAGTACTTACGTGTCATCTGTAATGGAGAGAACTGGGTGAATGTTTTTTTAAATTTTATATCGTTGTTGGACATCAAGTCGCGATCTGATTTATGTTTGCACGTATTGCACTGTGTGCTGCAAATGGCGGAGCTTGTGTGTCAAATGTTTCTGAAAACTACTCCAGGTGTGAGTGTTAACAAGCTATCATGTAAACTAGGGTTGTTTACTTTGAAAAGCCTTGATTGGATGTAAACTGTTTTAAGAAAAGGCGACATATTTAGTTATTGAAGAAGATCTAAAGTAAAACTGCATAGTATTTGCCCTTCTTAGGCTTTGCCTATTGATTGATTGCTGCGAGGCACGTCATATTTATTGTAACTATATGATAACTGTCCTAAAAAAAATTGTGGTAACCATGGTTTCAAAGTATCAATGAGAAATATGAACAAGCACAAATACGTTGAGGCCCACCGCGCACTGGTTTAAAGCACAAAACAGAAAAGCACTGCCTTCTGCACAAGGCGAATTAGGAAGCAAGCTAACTGCAATTGAAATGTAAGACTCTTAAATCCTGTCAAACTAGATGACTTAATATTACACAAGAGGGAGTGCTATATGGTGGATACATGTTCTAACACAACCTTGAGTAGATCTACATGGGGTGTCATCAACTATAAAAACGTGGAGGAGATGAACAAATGACTCATAGGCAGTGTAAATAATTAAAGAAGTTTAATCATATAGCTATATACAACAGGGACTAATTTTGGAATTTATTATTTAATTTGATTTGTTTGGGAGAAAAGTAACAACAGGTAACTAGAAAGATAAAGTTTCGGAAGAAGCTTTAGTTTGTGACCAAGCTTTGGTAACTATGGCAGCTTTAGATAGATGATCATAGTACTAAGACATACAAACAATCAATACTTTTAATGGCAGGCCTAGTTTTTGCAAGTTTTAATTCATTACTGACAGACAGTGCTTTGTAGGCTATGCATGAGTATCTTGGCATTTCTGTATGTTGAAAATGCATTTCAAGCTAAGGACATCTCAAATTATTGAGAGATCCTGAAAAATGTATGTCAAATCAGTTTAAAACAGACGGGTATAAACCTTTGTCTATAAATCATACATTTATTAACCATATCAACTCAAAATACATGGAGTTTGAATATGAAATGTGTGATATGTATTGCGTACCGATAAAACATCTGTAAAAAAGAAATTGCAATATGATTTCTTTGGGCCATATCTCCTGCTCTGTGTGTAATGTAGCTGGATCCAGACAAATGAACTGGACCCAGACCCTTTTATAGTCACTAAAAAACCTATAAATCTGACCTTTATGACAGAGAGTGGAAGGCATCATAAATAATTCTGGGGCAGATCAATTTCTGCATTAATAATTCTGAAATTACGCCGTCGGGCGGCAAACAATCGGGAGCGTGTAGGTTGGACTCGGCAGGTAAATCTGAGCTTCCCTCTGGTGGGCAGAGCTTTTTCATAAATCACTTATTATTTGCTCTGTAGGTGATTTCACACAATGTCAGACAATTCCAGCACAACTGCTTAGGTACTTTGATGTGCGTATCTCCTTTTTGATGTGCGTTTTGATTTCAGGTGTTTTATACCACCAGACCATTAAAGTAGTCGTCACCAGGGACA
Organism: Synaphobranchus kaupii; assembly: GCA_029718625.1. NCBI lineage: Eukaryota > Metazoa > Chordata > Actinopteri > Anguilliformes > Synaphobranchidae > Synaphobranchus > Synaphobranchus kaupii. The sequence continues at coordinate 29,079,362 of CM056385.1, read as the reverse complement.
CATGACATTATAATAATAATAATAATAATCATAACTACGCATTATACGATTGCATTTATAGTTCATTTAGTGGTCTCAAACTGTGTGGCTCCCACTTGAGTGACGCATGGCAGCAATTTTTTCACCGCAGGTGGAGAGAGAGGGAAGTTAATTGGGGCCGCATTTGGATCCAATTGAACACATTCCCTTACCTTGCTTTCCCTTCCCTACTTCCCCATCTTGTCACAAAATTTGTGTCCTGCAGTAAGCAAACTTAACAGGGAGGGTAAATGAGAAAAGCACAAAATGGAACCGGACCCCCCTCGCAACCTATATAGGAAGTGCTACCATTGTGAGCGCCAACTTTTTCCGTGTGGAGCATTGCATTGTGGGATTCCCTTCTTGCTGGAAGCCTGCATTTTATGCACTTGGTGGGAGGGAGGATAAACGAGGGAGTGAGGGAATATAATTACTCCCTCCCCTTTCTTAAATTGAAACCAAATTGGACTCTCTCTTGGTGTGGCTGCCATATTTCATCCTGGCATTTTGGGGATTCCCCCCTTGAAGCAAGGGAAGGGAATGACAGGAGACAGGAAGAAAGCATAAAATGTGCATCTGAATGCAGCCTGGGTCATTAAAATGAGAGGTTTAGATGACTTAGAGAACCAGCCAGGGAAACAAGAAGGGAGAGGGGTGAGATTGATTCTGTATTTCTGTCATTTCAGGCTCACTACTGAATGGAATGCATTATTAAATAGAAGGCATATATATATAAGAAATTAACAGTTTATATACAAACTCGCTGTTGGACTGAGTAAGTGGGTTAGGTTGAAAGGCTGTGTAAAAGGATACTGCATGAAAACGTTTCGGTCTTTCCAAAGGCAATTTGTCACGGAAACAAATACATACTAAATCCAAAACAAATAATCTAGAAAAAAATAATAATAGATGGAATGACTGCAGGTCAAGACCCCTTTTAGCATTCAGCACCATTACCTGCAATCAATGGGGGGAGGAGCGTGGATGGAGCTGCACTTTCCTGCTTTCTGGCAATAAGGGAATTTGCTCCATTTCCCCTGCTATTTCATGCCATAGACCAAGGGAGCACATACTGTCTCACTATAGAGGCGCACACTGGGGAAGCTTGGAGCACATACTGTCTCACTATAGAGGCGCACACTGGGGAAGCTTGGAGCACATACTGTCTCACTATAGAGGCGCACACTGGGGAAGCTTGGAAAATACAGGGAAGCACAGCATGGGAGAGTTAAAGTGTTGACTACCAGGGGGAAAATGGGTGGACTCGTTTTGCAAGCAGGAGGCCTCCCGACCATAACCGAATGGGCGTGTTCTGCACTAAATCTGCATAAAACCATGTGATGCGGGATAGCCCAACATGGTCAAAACGAGTCCACCCGGTATCGTGAAGGTGCAGTTATCGATCGACCAATGAGGACGCGAATACAGCGCTGCTTCCTGTGAGCTCACATGAGCTGCATGATTGACAGGCCCTGCTGGAAACACCCCCAGCAGTCAAAAAACAGCAATGTTTTCCTTATATTATTAAAGAGCAGCCAATCCACCTTCCTTATGTATTTGTCCTTTCTATTTATTCAGACAGGTGGACAGCAAAGAGAGAGTTAGAGACGGGATCACAGTTCGGATAGCGCCCTTTCAGGGAATCGAACCCTCGGCCGTTATGGGCCGATACTAAGACGAGTGTGTATTGTGTGCAAAGAGAAAAGCTACTCTTTTAGATTATTGGCAGTCTGTCTCATTTAAAAAAAGTTTTAATAAAATAATTAATTTGATCTTTACTTCAATGTATTTAATGAAATGTGAATCCACTGGAGAGGTCTGCTTGCCTGCCTGCCTGCCTGCCCGCCTGCCTGTCTGAGTACAGGCATGTAGATGATGTGCAGTACTCTGCTGTACTGTCTAATTCTGCTAATCTCTGCTTCTTAAAGATAACATTCAGGATCAACTCACTGCAAATTAAAAAGTGAGTTTCTCCGAGCATTCCTGCTTAACAGTGGATTAAAGTGGATCGAAGAGCGAGACAAGTTAACTAACTAAATTAATTAATATTAACGATGTCGCAAACCTGTCCCTCGCTCTCTTGAACTCTCAATGAAGTTACCCCTCTTGCATTGCCGCCATTTGAAGATTGCCCAACCACGCCCGTTCAACTCTTAAACTCACGTCCGTTCAACTCCAAGACCCACGTCCGTTCAACTCCAAGACCCACGTCCGTTCAACTCCAAGACCCACGTCCGTTCAACTAAAAGACCCACGTCCGTTCAACTCCAAGACCCACGTCCGTTCAACTCCAAGACCCACGTCCGTTCAACTCCAAGACCCACGTCCGTTCAACTCCAAGACCCACGTCCGGGGTTTTAAATTTACAATTTGTGTGACCGTTTGTGTGTCAACCAACTGACTAGCCTTTTATCCCTAAATATTAAAAATCTGTGATGAAACACTGCATTCTAGAACATGAGGTAAGTGAAAGTTTGCCAAGTTTAAAAACTATATGGGAAAGAATTTTGTGGGTAATTCCACTAGATTTACCCACAAAAAAATCTGAGATAAAAACATAAAAAAGGTTGTATATTTTCTTACATTGTATAGAGCAACCCAGAAATGAACCCACACAACACCTTTGTATAAAAAGTTGGTACAGGACTTTTTCCGTGGCTGAACTGGGCTGACCTTCATTCATTTAAACCTCAGTCGGTTGCGTTGCCAACATCTGAAGATAGCCCAACCACGTCCGTTCAACTCCAACGCCCATGCTAAAAATTTAAGTTTGTCTTTTACCGACATGGAGGGAAAAGAGGGGAAATTAACATTAGCAAATCGCTGAGCCTCGTGTCACCTAAGCGAGAGTGGTGTGTGTGCATGTTTGATGTGCTGTATGTATCCATGTATGTATGAAATCCATAATCGGTCCTTAAAAACGGATTAATTATATGGCTAAGCAAAACAGTGTACAGTTTGTGGCATAGCTTAATAGTATCATTGTAATAGTTCAGAATGATGACAGTTTAATTAATTTTGGTATATTGATATTTTTACAAACCCACATAGTAGAATCTCCATGCCTTACAACACTATCAAAGTGAACAATAACTATCCAATTATCCTAGCCCCAAGCACAGCTAAATATGAGTCATAATCAGTAACTGTAAATGTAGTTTAGTGATCATTTTTGTTACTGTATTCTTACTATAGTCGTTTCCAGTTACAGCACGCTGCAGCAATCACCATGGCGGTAAATCGCATCTCTTGAGCAGCTTCAACCACACGTAACATTAAATGCCCACACGCAAGCACAAGATAAACATGCCCAACAGTATACACACTCATACAAACCCTTACACACATACATTTACCCACATACACACACATGCACACACACGGACACAGGCACGCACACACACACACACACACACACACACACACACACACACACACACACACACACACACACACACAATCTCTCTCCACCTGCATAGTTCTTACGCACACTACTTTCTGGAATTCTCATTCAGCCATGCAGCAAGCTGAGATTGAGTTTTTTCTTTGGTGCTGTTTACAACAAATAGTGCTGTTACTAAAAGAGCCTTCTTTCCCTCGCAAAGAAAGCGGTGCAATGTGCTATTGACTACGCACTTGGCTACTCAGCCAAGTCTATGGTGGTCTAATCAGTAATGAAAAGGCAAGTGTTGGCTTGAGCAATCAACTTTCATTGAAATGACGACCGCATAGGTGCAATTTCCTACAGCTGGCCATGCTCTGTCAATTATCAGCTTTATTATTATTATTTCCATGTTTAAATAGGTTAATGCAATTTTGTATTTCCACGCCACATCGCTGACAGAGTAATAATGACAGCTCCTGGGAGTCAGATCCACTGAATGTCATCCCTAGTTATTTAGTGTTTTTTTTTTTTTGTGAGTAAAGGCTCTTCAGCAGCTCAAACGCAATACCAAAATGGACACCGGACTGCTTTTCCTCAATGTTTCTGTCAGTGGTTTCTCTTCACAGGTGAAGAGAACCGGGATCATTGTCCGGAATCACAAGCAGACATAATGCCCCTTATCCACGCATGAGAACACTCCAAATACAACTAGAACAACATGGAGAATAACAGAGCAGCATAGGGAGAAATGCTTAGGTGCTCAGTTTTGTTCCTTGGTTGGTTGCAAATAATCATCTCCGTCAAAATGATCACCGCACACCCTATGGTCAGCCAAACAAACCTATCCTTTAACCATGATTCCCACAGACACAAACAAACCTATCCTTTAACCATGATTCCCATAGACACAAACAAACCTATCCTTTAACCATGATTCCCATAGACACAAACAAACCTATCCTTTAACCATGATTCCCATAGACACAAACAAACCTATCCTTTAACCATGATTCCCATAGACACAAACAAACCTATCCTTTAACCATGATTCCCATAGACACAAACAAACCTATCCTTTAACCATGATTCCCATAGACACAAACAAACCTATCCTTTAACCATGATTCCCATAGACACAAACAAACCTATCCTTTAACCATGATTCCCATAGACACAAACAAACCTATCCTTTAACCATGATTCCCATAGACACAAACAAACCTATCCTTTAACCATGATTCCCATAGACACAAACAAACCTATCCTTTAACCATGATTCCCATAGACACAAACAAACCTATCCTTTAACCATGATTCCCAGACATAAACAAACCTATCCTTTAACCATGATTCCCATAGACACAAACAAACCTATCCTTTAACCATGATTCCCATAGACACAAACAAACCTTTCCTTTAACCATGATTCCCATAGACACAAACAAACCTATCCTTTAACCGTGATTCCCATAGACACAAACAAACCTTTCCTTTAACCATGATTCCCATAGACACAAACAAACCTATCCTTTAACCATGATTCCCATAGACACAAACAAACCTATCCTTTAACCATGATTCCCATAGACACAAACAAACCTATCCTTTAACCATGATTCCCATAGACACAAACAAACCTATCCTTTAACCATGATTCCCATAGACACAAACAAACCTTTCCTTTAACCATGATTCCCATAGACACAAACAAACCTATCCTTTAACCATGATTCCCATAGACACAAACAAACCTATCCTTTAACCCTGATTCCCATAGACACAAACAAACCTATCCTTTAACCATGATTCCCATAGACACAAACAAACCTATCCTTTAACCATGATTCCCATAGACACAAACAAACCTATCCTTTAACCATGATTCCCATAGACACAAACAAACCTATCCTTTAACCATGATTCCCATAGACACAAACAAACCTATCCTTTAACCATGATTCCCATAGACACAAACAAACCTATCCTTTAACCATGATTCCCATAGACACAAACAAACCTTTCTTTTAACCATGATTCCCATAGACACAAACAAACCTATCCTTTAACCATGATTCCCATAGACACAAAAAAATACACCTCTTGCATTTTACATATCAGGGGTGCCAATAATAGTGGAGGGCACTGTATGTGCAGTACACTGTACATGTATATATTTGTTTTGAGGTGTGAGAACAAAACTGTTCTTTCATATGATTCTATATTGTGGTTCATAACATGGTCCAGAGTTTCAGGAATCTGCAAGAGTGCCTTCAACCATTACCGACATCTAAAGACTGCAAGCATTTCAATTATGAATTTCATGCAGGTGTGCTCTAGACGTTCCTACCCACACGAGCCACCTGCCATTCTGGTTATGCTATCCTATTCATTGTCGGTCTGTTATCCTGCAACTGGATGTTATTTTTATTTTTTCATTTTAAAAAGAATATGGATTTTGGATGGTCAGGCATGTTCATATAAAGCTTTCATTTCAATTCTTGCATTTTGAGCTTTCTAAAAAAATTTTGTTTGACATGTGTTCTCCATTATATTATTTTCATGGCAAAATGATCAAGGGATAGGGAACATTCTTGCCAGATCATTCCCTCAAAGCCAAATCTACCCAGAAGGTTCCCACTTTTTAAATATTAATTTTGTAAAAGCGTATCCCCATCATTCTTGAAATGTTTCTCATTAACTGGGCAACTGCCTTCTGTCAAGGCACGGGCCTGTTGGAGAAGTGGCTGTGTCTATGTTGTGTTTGTTTTTATTAATATATTGCAAAACAAGTACCCAGTGATGTTGAAAAACAGTGAGAGACAGAACCAAAAAATATTTTTGCCACAGATGCACAATTGTTGCTCCTCTCCTTCAAAGTAAGTAAGATTGTGTCTGAGAAGCTGTATAAAGCACGGCATTGCTTGCTGAATAATGCATGTGTACATGCATGTCTACGTATAGAGGCTATATTTACAAAGACGAATGAACTTCACACCTTTCTGTCCATGAAAGACAATAGTACTTCTATTCAAGCTGCTGTATAATGTTAAATATCCCCTGCAGTGTTTTGTTTTGTTTTTTTTTTGCAATTCACCAAAATAACATCAGTACTTTAAACGGAAATAAGCAGAGACCAGAGACAGGGTTTATATTCTTAAAGTATTTTTCTCAGCAAATAATTTATTTAAACGAAGTCATGTCAGAAACCCTTTTATTTTTAACAGGATGCTCAATGAGAAATGGTAGGAAAGAGCTTATTTCCCCTGGGATGATTTTCTCAATTTGTTTTCTGTCAGCTGCAGTCACATTTTAGAGATATTCCAGTCAGGTGAAGGGAGCTTCATTTTTTGATAGTCCAAATTTAGCATCACAATGCTTCTGGAGTAATGTAACTACATTATTGCTGATAGCAAGCAGAGAACAGTTCTGTGAGGTGAAGGGTAATGTTGCCTGTGTACACTGCTTTTTATTTGTGTCTTGTAACTTGACAGATTCACATTTAGCAAATCATTGCTAACTTCACTGAAATGTAAAAGTAAAATAAATTAATTATCTGCCGCAAAAATATCACGTTTAAATTGATTTTATTTTGCATATGTGTTCATTTCTAGCTTCCGCCACAAAAACAGTTTAACCCCTTCGCGCAGATGCCAAATTTGGTCAATTCTCACCTATTTTGGGGGTCTTCCATTGAAGGCTTTATTACTCCAGGTGTGAGCATCACAGAGACTTTGAAAATGGCTTAAATGAAACAAGACAGTTGTACCATTCACAATACTAACTTAGATGAGTTTATTACTTTCCAATGAAATACTGAGAGCCACATATGTAAAGCAGGTAAAACTATACATTTTCTGGATCATAAACTCTCTGTGTCCACAATTGTGCAAAATCTGAGGGTGATATGCAGAAATACTACAGATCTATGATGCAAAATATAGGCAGTGTACCCTGCTGTCCCTTAGCGTCTCCAAATATATCCAAAATGGTTAAATTGTGCACTGCCGTTAATCATAAAATAATGATATATTTAACTACAAATCAACTGTTTTGGCTAATAAAACCCACTTTTGCATAATTTTCAAGTGGGGGTTACTATCTTTTCATCAGTATAGGGTGATAAATATCAATGGGTCTAAACACCTATCCGAAACCTGTCATAAAATTTATAAAATATTTTCTGTACATTATAAAGCATATACACATTCATACTCAAAAAAAAAAACTAATCTAGCACATATGCACAGTACATTTGAATGAGTATTTTCCATTATTGCCCAGGCATACGCCATACAGTGTATGTCTGTATGATAGGATTCCAATCAAATAATAATCCACCATCAGGAAAATGCTGGCAAATGTTCTAGCGTCTGGGTAAATCAAACATAAAACATGACTGAGCCACCTATGAATGCATATGTATATGTATCATGGTATTTTGGTAACTTTGGTATCTTTTGTTCTGATCACCTCCCAAAATCCATGTAAGTTGGCGAGGATTTTCTCTTGTCTTGAGTCAGTAAATTAGTAAAAACTTACAGGAATATAACAGAAAACAACTCTTACACCTCGGCGAGTGAATGTACATTCTAAAGTGCTTGCGTAAAACTCGATTATAAATTCTGTTACGCCCAGCTGTAATTTATTGTTCAAAAAACATCCAATAAGTCATGGCAAACACTGATGCTAAGGCTATAATGTCATATATTGGATAAAAGAATCGTCAATGAAACCAGAATGAACTGGAATGAATTAGACAGATCTGCAGAGCGTGGGGGGTATTGCACATCGACGTTTCAGATAGTGTAATAGCGTTATAAAGTGTTGTTTATTTCTCACATGGATTGTCCCAGACAATAAATGACCACTTGAATTGGTAGGGACATCTCTATGCGTAAAACAAATGGTAGTATTTATTTCATATCTAGTAGCAGATATTGATAGTAGAATGACGTGGTATAATTACACAAGAATTTCACGTTTATTTTTCATTTCAGTGAGCAGGGCTTTTCACTGCTTTTTTGGCATACGATCGGGCTATTGTTGGGTTTATCTTGTTGCTATGACGGAATAGGAATTTTATATGATGAAGACATATATTTATGATCTCACACACAGATGCTATTGTCCACGATGTCAATCAGGTATAGTTGAAGGCGAGAATGGGTGGGGGGTTGCTTGTTAAATGGACTTGCTATGGGACAATTGTACACTTAGGAACTCCGTATTCGGCAGAGTTGTCACGAATCACATACTAATAACGGTAAAATGTGGAGTTGGTTGTTTCCACTCATAGTTTTGTTGCAAGACCAATGAATGTCTGAGTTGAGCAAAATATTGGCGTATATATATATAGTCTTTGCCACTAAGCATCTACGCGAAGGGGTTAAATCTACCAACCACAAGCAAGCTGGCTTACAATGTTTCAATTTTGCATAGTTCGCACTATTTACAAAAATGTAATTGGACATTTCATTTATTGTGGAATGTGTCATGTTAAAGGGGGCATTTCTTTGATGTAGGTTGCCAGGTTTGGAGTGTCAGCTGTTCATGTAGCATGATTAGCTTTTTACATTTTTCTATTCTTCTTTCCAAGCTTTTTTCCCCCCTATATCACCTATTTAACTGTAGATGTTGACACAAAAGAGCGCATTCTGACTGGACTACTTGGCTACGTATAGCACGGAGGGATACAGTCTGGGGTGAAACAGTGGTCTTTAAACAACATTATACAGAAATAATTGACTGCTCATTGGCCAACCAGAATTGAGTATCCAGCAAAGCCCCGAACTGCAAATTTAAAAGCTAAAGTGAAGAGAGACGGGCTACTCCAGGGCCCAACATGAACAAAGGCACTCAAATCAGTGACTCAATGATTTGGACTGGTTCTGTTGTGGAAAGAGAAGCCTCTTGATTGGTTCATTCAAGTCAGTGACTGACAGCACATAATAGATCCATCTGAATGGTGCTCACTGAGCCTCATTCTACAGTCACTAGAATAATATAGACGGCAGAACTCCTGTTACCTTTGACCTCTGCCTGGCAGGTGACAAATCATCTCTGTGGAAGAAGCACCGACTTCAAATCACAAAGTCATACTAGATTTCTTTCCATTTATAACTCAAAATCAAAAATAACCTTCTGATACACAGTGCATATATTGCCTACTGGCCTTCCGTTGTCCAGCTGGTGCATTGAGATTTTTTTCCCTAACAGTCAGTAACTATGTCATTATACCACTATTGCTCTGTCACTATTGCTTAACATCTTGACAGAAAGCTACCGTGGGAGATATGATAGCTGTTCATCAAAACTATAAAACTTGACTTGTGGCCGTCGCGGTAGTACAGCGGTAAAAGCGCCGACTTTGTCGGTGCGGTTGTGCTCCGAGGATCGGGGTTCACGCCCCGGTCCTGCCAGATCCGAGCATGGCCGGCGCCCTGTGGGAGCAGCAATTGGCGGCTGCTTCCAGGTGGGGGGAGGGGCTCGGAGAGAATCGCTGCGCGCATAGCGGCCCTGGGCGGGCTGGAATCACGGTCAGGAGCTAGGAGGAATCGCGCCCTGAAGAGGACGTGGCGCCCTCCCGTCCTACCGCCGGCTGACGGGGTTGTGTAGTGGTGATTCTCTAGCAGTTGCTACACGGGGGGAATTGAATTAGAATAGGGGTTCAATTGGCTACTAAATTGGGAGAAAATGGGGAAAAATCAGAAGAAAAAAAAAACTTGACTTGTGAATAAATAATAAAGGTCTAAAAATAGAGGATCACCAGAAAACAGTGGCAGAAGGTGGAAATCATGTGAAAAGAGGCCAGCCATGTGTACTGCACAACCATGAATTGTCAAAAGACAAGTCATTTGTCACACTTCAATTTTAATGTTTTTACCTCGTCTTATGGTGAATGACAAAAAGGAGGGGGGGGGGGGTCGGTCCACTGCAGGCAGAGCCCTGAAATTTCAGGACATCGTGTCCGATGTCTGACTCCAGCACATAAGAGAGCTACTCAGACACCACAATGTTCTCTCTATGAGGAAGGTGGGTTTTCTTCTTACAAAAGCTTAGAATATTAAATCACTACAATTAATTCCAATTTTTCCAAAGGTTGACTGCAGATGTTGCTAGGCAACAATAATAGAATATCTTTACTGCATATGACACAGAAGCAAATTATTTCCATAAACACATACACACACACACTAATACAAAGTAGTAGCCATTGTAATAGTAGCACCTGCAATAAGAAGATTACTAGTATTATAAATAATAATTGTGGCAGTATTAGTGGTAGTAGCTGTAACAGTAGTTTATTAATAGAAATAGCCATTGCAGTAGTAGTAATAGTAGTAGTAGCAGCAGCAGCATTAGTTATAGTAATAGGCGCTATAATTGCTATCCAGCTGCAACAACAGTATTCAACAGAAACATGCTGACACATTAAACGCACTGTTAGGAAAAGCAACTTAGCAAAACTTAAAATCCTCATCGGAAAACAAAACAAAAAACTAAAGAATAGTGACCTATATACAAAGATACTTTAAAGAAACTTAATTCTCACCTCTTACCAAGCTTGCTTCTAAGTGCTTAAAAAAGCCAGCGTCCCTACTTTTTGATGTTTATTACACCTCACCAAATCATCACTCTTCTCTATCTTTAGCTGCCCATTAACACCTGTCAATGAAGTCCCAAGTCTAACCATGTGACTGTTTTATCTCTACAGCTCATTAATATATAGGCAGCTGCTAAAACTATAGATAAGATTACTGTGAAAAACAAGATTCCTTTAAGCAAATATACCCATCTTTATTTGTCCGCAGTTGTACATTCTTGTTGAAACATTAACAGTTTGCCTCAATGCATTCATAAATGGAGGCCATCAGCTATGTCGTCATTAATCACAAGTCCCTAATGTGCAAGCAGCAGGTCAAGTGTTGAGATTCGAGGGCTTACGACAGTGTAGCACTCGCAAGAAACAATTTAGTCAGTCATGCTAGATGAGCGGTGATATAATGCAACATAACCTGCACTTTAGACGTGCCGCTTTAACATAGACTGCTTTCAGAGGAGCCGTTTTCAAAAACACTTCCTGATTTTGCATTGTGTCAGAACACAGAAATGTCTGTATTTGAGAACCTTTCCTTCCCTTCTTTCAAAACATTTGTTTCAGGCCAAAGATAAAAACTCTGTTACCATGCCTACATGAGCCATGGGACTCACATTCCCCCAAAAAGTCTCTAATAAGGTCATTGGCCTTTATAAGAGTCTCATTGGCCTTTATAAGAGTCTCTGAGTCTGGGGAGCGGAGACGCTTCCAGAGGCAAGCGCTTGTCTCCTTGTCACAAGGAAATATCTGACCCTCACGATTCATGATTGAAGCTCCTCAAAGCATCCTTCTGTTCAAAACTTGATCTGTTCAAAACTCCATGATCACCAATTTGTATAGTAGACCGCTTATCTCAGGTAGTATGCACAACACACAGATTGGGGGGTTATCTCAGGTAGTATACTCAACACACAGAATGGGGGGTTATCTCAGGTAGTATACTCAACACACAGATTGGGGGGTTATCTCAGGTAGTATACCCAACACACAGATTGGGGGGTTATCTCAGGTAGTATACTCAACACACAGATTGGGGGGTTATCTCAGGTAGTATACTCAACACACAGATTGGGGGGTTATCTCAGGTAGTATACTCAACACACAGATTGGGGGGTTATCTAAGGTAGTATACTCAACACAGATTGGGGGGTTATCTCAGGTAGTATACTCAACACACAGATTGGGGGGGTATCACTTTTAACCCTCTTGTTGCCTTTGGGTCAAAAATGACCCTTTTCTGAGTTTAACCGCAGTGAAAACCCCTAAATGTAACATCTTCAGCATGAAATTTGATGCCTTTTCCCTCCCATTAGAATAAAGTTAAACATTTTTATAAACATGGTACACCATCAAGGTACAACAATTGTCTTATGAGTCCTTTCTTTAAGCCTGCGGTTATTAAATTAGAAGTCATAATCTAAATGAAGTGCCCAACATTTAATACAGAAAAAAAACCTAATCAATTATGATGTGTTTTGTCGTAAACTGAACGGTTTAGACGGAATAAATAAATTATTGTGTCTTTACTGTGAAGTAGAAAAGCAGTTATTCATTGATGACTGACAGGTTGTTTCTACATAAAAAATAGATTTAGGGTTTAAAATTCTATGAAAAAGGGGTCTGGTGAGGGTGCATCTACAGTTATGGCATGGTATAGTAAGTTCAGCAGATGTTTCATCACCAAATCTTATCATACTGTAACACTCTCCATTCTAAACAGCTGTTCAACCCCGTTTTGTGTCATCAAAAGTGCTACGAAAATCATTATTTCATTTTCGTAATCTTTTTATGGAATCTGCAACCATCTGGACGTAAGTGCAGTTGTTGTGACTAGTGCACCTAACCACAGAAATGCAGGCACCGATGTACACACATTCACACACAATGTCAATGCGTTCTCCCCATCACTGCTTATTATCATTAAACCATGTACAGAAGCTCCTCTTCAGTGGCCAATTATTGCCAGCTGTGCCTTTCTCTTTGTGCCAAGGGTTGCATTCCTCTCCGCTCACATGCATGCTCTGTGGATGAAAGGCCTGAGCAACGAAGGAGAGGTTGATAACCTTCTAAAACCTGCCAATTCATTTTTGTCCCCTGTGGGAGACATGCCAATGGACATTCCGTAAAAAATAAAATAAATTATATTTTGAAAATATTTCCACTGCAACATATTTCTGTCATCCAAGAGAATTGACAAAAATAAATTAAATACGAAAAGCTTTTTTTATTCTTCTGTTGAGTCACATTGACATATCTCACACTAGGCCCTACCTATTGGGACAGAATGTACTGGTGTAATTCAAGAAAGGTTTATTTGAGGAGTGGGGAGGGATAGGTTTGATTTTAGTATGGGGGGGGGGGGGGCTATTGCCATTTCAGTAATAAAAATATGAGCCCATTTTTCACAGATCCCTGAACACACAAAATATTCTAAACTGCTCTACCAGCAGTGGTACCTCTCTGTACCATGGGCCTGGTCAGGTGGACTTGAACATTTCCCAAAATGGTGCTAGGACCCATTACTCATCCTACTCATGGACTCATGTATACCATGTGATCTAATGTATTATACAATTATTATAATAATATACTGTTGATACTTTGCAGAGAATCACTGTGCTATAATCTTGTATTAAATGTGCTGAATTAAATCTGAATTAAATTTAATCTTACTCAAATTGTAAAAAGAGGCTATTTGGAAACCTTGAGTGGAACAAGTCATCACTTCAAAAAACACCTAAAAAATGTTATACAGGCATAGGAGGGTGAAGGACATTGTAATACCAGAACAATAAGCACTTTTCAGTCAATTAAATGGCTTTAAAAGGGGACTCAATTCTGTAATTGGCATGCAGACATGCAGGTCGGTAGTTGAGGAACACAAGCACTTTTACTATGGAATAAATGCTCATGTGAAGATATCCACAAAACTGCCTAAAATTTCAGGTGCATGCAGAAAATGAACAATACCCATTCCAACTGAATGATTTTTTTATTTCATTGTCAAACCGTCTTAAGTCCCGCTTTTGGTGAAGTGCGTTATAACAGTGTAGAGACCTTTCATTGAGCTATCCTTGATTCTAAGATCACTATAATGATCAAATACTATTTTTTCTTCACGGTAATTAAGTGAAAAACTGAGGCCGTTTCTGATTGGAATACAAATGTCACTAAATACATCATGTGTCCCATATTAGTTTTATTCAGGCTAGTTTTCAAAAGAGCTCAGTTCACAGGTTAATGTTGGCTTGCCAGGCTTTTCAGCTGCAGTTTAATGCATTATAAAACAGTGTTGGCTTCCTTTGGCCTGAGTTGGTTCTTCAGGAATTCATCAATTTGTCTTCATCATCAGAGCTCAATTTTTTCCCTGAGTCAGGTGTCAGGAGCCCAAATGGCATCCGTTGGGAGGCATGCGGTAACAGTTTCCGCCAGTCCTGGGCTTCATTAGGAATCTGATCAGATGGAATACACGCACGGCTCAGCTCCGGGCAACAAAGGTCAGCCATCATGGCTCTGGATAGGGGGAGAGCCTAGCAGCTCTACACACTGCTGTTAGCCTGATGTACATGGGAGCTGGACGACTCGTTTTGGGCCCAAACGCCACAGCCCAAAGGTCAGCCGATGACCTACTGGGATCGACGGCCTGCGCACAGACCAGGGGCGAGAGTCAAAATCTCAACGAATCGCAAGAGAGGTGTTCAATCAGGCAGGGAAAGAGCCTGTTCTTTTCCACTATGACTTTTTATTAGATTTTTTTTCTCGTACAAAAAAGAATGACTTTTGCTCCTCTGGGCAGCTGCCACACAGCCTCCAAAAACAGAGTAATATGATTTGATATAATTTGGCCAGGCTTTACACAATGTACGTTATCCTAACTCTATCGCAAAGCATTTATAGTGACTTTGTTAACACGTTTGTTAACGGCATTTGTTAAAGTCATTCCTATGCTAATAAATGTTTTACAACATTCATAACATTCTTTTGTCAATTGTAACATAAAACATGGTGTCACATGAATTATAGTTAACCGCTGATCACACAAAAAAGATGTATGAATAATAGGGGTGTAACGGTACACGTATTCGTACCAAACCGTTTGGTACATGGCGCGTTGTGAGCAGAATGAATAGTCTAGCTTTAACCATGCACGTGCAGTTTTTTTAGTGTGTGGAACTTAAATTCAAAACTCTGAGTTCCCCCCCGAACACATAACTTTAGCGAAGAGCCGGATGTTTTTAGTTCAGCCCATGAGCACAGTAACTGAATTAATGCTGCATTCATTTTTTTTTTTATTTCCAACTAGGAATCCCGATATCTGACTAGGGAAAATGTAATAAAACACCCTTCCAACTAGGAGTTCCATGTTGGAAATCATGGATCGGGAAATAATTGGCCCCGACTAGGAAGAACTTGACATCACATCATCATGGCAGCTCACACCGCAACCCACATTGTGAACAGTACACAAACATGACTTTTAGACAATTTTAGCTTTTAAAACACTCCAGCTTTCCTTTTTCAGCATGAAACATACCAATACAGAATGATAAACATATACAATTAAAAGTTAAAAAGTTATTGTTGTAGTTAGCTGTTTAAGCTATACTTGCTAGCAAAGCCAAAACTTCCCTGCGAAGGGCGTGCGTGACGCCAAGTCCCCAGTGGTGCACCGCGAACGCAGTGATGTCGGTAATGACGCGGAAACGACGCGTTTTCCACATCCGACCTCCGACCATAAACGATTGCAGGGCCCGTGTGTCCAGTGCAGTGGGGTTGTTTCATGAACGCGGTTTGGGCAGATAATTGGACATTCTAAATTGGGTGGGAATTGGATATAGACAGTCCCGTGTTCGGTGCCAAATTATTAAAAATAAATAAATAAACAAATGCAAGGTTAGCACAGCCCAGCCTCTTCAGCATGGCAAACTGGTACAAGGAAAAACAGAGTGGAGTGCAAACCCAGCTCCCCATGGCATTTAAGCTGCCTCCACTAATTCGGAACGTGCAAAAGCAATAACAAACGCCATGGCTTTTAAGAAAGATAGATATATGTGCCTTCCTTTGTTCAGGAAATTATGGCCAATTAGCCACTGTTTACAAGTTTATAACTTCATAATAAATGAAAATCAATTTTATTTTTAGCATTTCTTTTTTTCCCCACTTCAAAACCGAGGTATACGTACCAAACTGACTTTTGTGTACCGTTAAGCCCCTAATTAATGAGTTATGATTGTGCAGTAATGCAGGCATTACATATGTTTCACATAGCCTTCAGAAAGGACCTTTGATGAAGGCCTTGTTTGGCTGCCACTGGTTTTAACTAGTTCCTTCACTTTCAAAAATCTGGGATTAGCAGTGCTATTAAGTGAGAGAAATAAACCTCTATAATCGGATTGAATTAATGTGTCTCAGCTCTATTGTAAACATTACCAGACGTGCAATTAATAAGATAAAAAGACACCAACATTGTAAAATGTATCACGTCTGAAAATCAGGAATATCCGTTTCTCTGGATATCAAACTTGTAGACCAGGCTAGACACAGTAGTAGACGAGCTCTAGCTAAAGGTAAAATTGCCTGTTCTAGTGGCCTGTTCTAATTATCAAACACAATCAATACTCTGAGCCCCAAACATTTGATAAGGCACATCCAGAAATAAGGCCTGGTTGAACATGTAGAGCAAGACTTCATACGATTTCATATTCAGGAAAGGAAATATACATATTTATTGATTTTATGGTTTACCACAAGCTCAGTGAAAGTGAGAAGTAGACAAAGCATGAAGCATGATCATATGACAGGCAGCCCAACCTGACATAAAAAGGAAATTCCCAAGATCCACTGTAACTACATGTTTATTAAATTTATTTACTACAGGAGAACCCAACAATTCCGGCCAACTCATTATCTGTATGTCTGAAAGATGACTTTCATAAACATGTCTAATCATAATCTCCATATATAATTAGGGCCAGATTCAGTGCTCTATTTTAATAAACCAAACGCAATGGTGAACGCAAGAGTAATCGCTTGGCGGTATCGTTCTGAGGGCGTGTCGGCGAGAAATTTGGTAATTTCATGACGGCAATCTTGGCGCACCTTATGGCGGTTTTGTTCTCATGCTTTAAAAAAAAGCCAGTTGGAACGCAATCGCTCCATGCAATTTCATAATGAGCAACCCAAACGCACTGGACCGTCAACGACAAGAGCGATTTTCCACACAGGAATCAGACATACTTGCAACAGAAGTACAGGCTAGGACTGTAGTAATTTATGGATCACAATCCACACCACCTCGTCTCCCAGAAGTTCGGAAGGCACGGGAGGAGGTGGCGAATGCATTAATTAGCCTACATTAGGTGATGTAGGCATAATTATGATTCAAATGGTAGGCTTATGATTCAACTGTGTCAATGTGTAATTTATATATTATAGGCTATTGGCCTACATGATCGCAAGTTTCTTGTAAGCTGTCCTGTTTTATTCTAGTAGTTTAAATTAAAATTAATTAATTAATAATAATTATAGGCTATTTGTTCATTAAATGGAAGTGTAATGTTGGCATCACCTATAGACACTACATAGAACTACATGACGAATAAGTTGCCAAATTGCCAGAGTCTATTGCGTTCCCGCTAAGAGGTGGTTCCAGCTGATCATAACGCAATGGGTTTTCGTTGGTTCAAATTGTCACTGAGCCGAAAGTATTTTAGAACACGCCCCAGACAGCGCCACCCATCCCACTGCAGCGCAAGCGAAAGGATGTTATGTTGAGAATTTGTTGATCCTAGCGGTATTGCTGAGAAACGCCATAGCGCCAGTTTTAAGAGTTGATGCTGTCAACAAGCTTGCGTTTGACTATACCGTCCCCTTGCGCTGGTTTGAAAATAGAGCCCTCAGAGTTGAAATAAGCACGCGCAAATGGGACTTACTCCCGAAATTCCGCATAGCTTAAGCTATTTGTGATTCAGGCATTTGACTTATCCTCTGTTTTAAGCGTCTCTCCAATATATACGTGGCATTACGTGCGCGGGGTAGAGATTTGATGAACATGAGGCGTGCTGCAAGTCGTGCAAGATACGCCTATTCAGAATTTTCACTTACATTTTTTTCTGTGCAAGTTTGTTCGGACAAAAAAAGTTGTTTATGTCTAGTGCTGCCAATAGATTAATAGGAAAAATACAGCTTTCACATAAATGGATATTAGAATGAGTGCATGTCATTTGAACATAATATTGGTCATATTTTCCTTCGCATAGCCTACTTGCAATTATAAAAGAGCTGTCATAAAAAGAAAATTATTTAAAAGTAGGCTATGATTGACCGTCTGCTATATCATACCAGACCGATATTAGATGGATTCATTGATAGAGTTTCTGGATCATATTCACTTTGACAGAGAGACGATTTGTGTCAGCACAGCTTCTCCAAAATTATTACGTTGAAGACGCTGCATATACGCTATTGTGTTCAACCACAATAGCCTACAATAGCCTACAAGGAGGCCTACAAACCTGACTCAGTTACACCACTTCTGTCAGGAGGAATGGGCTGAAAATCCAGCAACTTATTGTGAGAAGCTTGTGGAAGGCTACCCAAAATGTTTGACCCAAGTTAAACAATTTCAAGGCAATGCTACCAAATACTAACAGAGTGTGTGTAAACTTGTGACCCACTGGGAATGTGATGAAAGAAATAAAAGCTGAAATAAATAATTCTCTCTACTATAATTCTGACATTTCACATTCTTAAAATAAATTTGTGATCCTAAGTGACCTAAGACAGAGAATGTTTACTAGGATTACATGTCAGGAATTGTGAAAAACTGAGTTTAAATGGATTTGGCTAAGGTGTATGTAAACGTTCGACTTCAACTGTATATAGTTGTTTTCCAATGAGGTTTTTAAGTGTTAAGAGGGAGGGTCTTAAATTGCTTTTCAAAACAGTGCATTTAATGTATCAGCATGTTTTGCAAAACCATTAACACAGATACTGTTGTTGCAGCTGGATAGCAATTATAGCACCTATTACTATAACTAATGTTGCTGCTGCTACAAATGGCTGAAAATACTACTTATACTACTATGACTACGACTACTACTAATACGCCTACTAAACTACTGTTCCAGCTGCTACACTAGCACTTCTACTGCTACGATTATTATTTTAAGGGCCGATACTGATACCCATTACTAATTAAGACCGACAGTCGATATTTGAGGGCCTATTCATATTCAGTATATATGAAAAATTGTATTTGTGTGTCAAAATGTACCATAACACAAACTCTAACACAAAGCCTGCTTAAAATTATGTTCACTATGATTATGTATAATTAAATACTTAATTAACAATTAATATTTGAACATTATATTTTAAAAAATGAAGTGCATAAGTGCATGGAGCTCCCAGAAGGTATAAAAATGTTAAACTGAATGGAAATTTTAAATTAATAAAAATAAATAACTTATTATTTCATTCCGTGTTCATTGTTTCCGTCAGGACCTCTGAGGATGGTGCACTCCTCGATGCTGCCATGGGAGCTAATTTCCACACTGATGCAATTCGTTTGTTAATGTTAGGTCTTTTTTGTTGTTTTTTCTCCCGGGCTGAGCACCGCTGGCGTCTAGTTTTTTGTGACTGCCGCTTCTACCCGTGCCTCTCTCTCTCTCTTTTATGTTTTTGTTTTTGTCCGTTCGTCTTCATCTGGATTGTCTGTTTAAACTCCTCCGTGCCCTACTCCTCAACTCTGCCCTGATCTCGCTGAATTTCACCGGACTACCACCTCATACTACTGGATTACAAACTGCATTTATCCCTTCCCTTCCCACCCTCTGTGCTCGGCTCGCTGGTGAGTTTGAAATTGTGTTTTGTGAGCTTGCCCTGACCTACCCGCTGCGTGCTGTCTTAATAATCAATAACAACTTTAGCCTAGCCGTGCCGGCTAACTCAGCTAGCTTAGCCTGGCCTGGCCTAGCTAAAAATAACAAACTTTGCCCAGTTGTGCCGGCTGCCTAACCCGGTCCTGGGAGGGAGTGGTGACTCCCTTGCTGGTTCCGTGGTTTCTGGTTGCTGTGCACCGCTGGCCCAGCTGTGTCGGCTACCCAACCTGGTCTCAGGAGGGAGTGGAGACTCCCTTGCTGATTCCGTGGGTTGTGTAGCTGTCTCAGCTAATTTAGCTAAGCTAGCTCTGCTGGCTTGGCTGGGTTGGCTGACTCAGCTGGCTCGACCTGGCCTGGCTGTGCCGGCTGACTGGCCTGCCTCCTCCGGGGGAGTCTCCACTCCTTCTCTTCCAGCTGCTGGCCTGGTTGCTGGTATGGCACGGCTGGGCTACCATGCCCAGCGGGTTGGGTCTCAGGGACTCCAGCACAACAGCAATAACATCACCCCCCCCCTCTGGCTCAATGCTACTCAACTCGTAGCCTATCAGTTACTACTCACTGCCAATCTATTCCCTGGATTACTCCCCTCTACACTCATGTCTCAACTTGGATTTCCACTCTTCCTACTGCTGTTTTTTTCCTCTGGACTACCACTTTTTTCACCTACCCCCCCAAGTCCTATTTTTGCCCCTAGACACACCTATGCCCCTTCCGACCTTCATGCACTGAATAACAACCACCGCCTCACTACCGCTGCTGCTACCGCTGCCAGTAATGCTGGCATCCTCAGCCGCCGCCGCTACATCCACCGAGGCTCTGGCCACAACCGACACCGGACTCTACACTATCCTAAAGGCACAAACATCCCCTCACTCTGGACTAATTCCCGCCCCCACGTCAACACCACGCATCGCACCTCTAACCTTAGCAACCTTCGTTCCCCCCCCCCAGCCCCTCTATCCATCTCCTTCGCACTGCTGAACACTCGTTCTCTCACCAACAAATCACCTGTAATTTCTGAACTAATACTGGACAATAACATTGATTTCCTCCTCCTCACCGAAACCTGGCAACAACCCTCCGACTACTACGCACTCAACCAGGCCACCCCCACCAACTACAGCTACATCGCCAAGCCCCGCTCCTCTGGCCGAGGGGGGGGCATTGCTGTTCTCCATAAACAATCCCTATCTGTTACTGAACTGGACCTCAACCTCCCACCCATGTCAACCTTTGAATATCTTGCTCTCTCCCTCCCCAACTCCATCACTGCAATACTACTTTACCGCCCCCCGAAGACACACCCCTCTTTTCTCTCTGAACTCTCTGAACTCCTCACCATCGCCTCTTCTCTCTCTAACCGCCTCCTGCTCACTGGCGACTTCAACATCCACGTTGACCTTCCAAACTCTCCCCTCACTCCTGACTTTCTCTCCCTCCTTGACTGTTTTCACCTCACCCAGCACATCAACTTCCCCACCCATGCCAAAGGCCATACCCTTGACCTTGTTTTCTCCTCCTCCCTTCCCCTATCTAACCTCCGCCCTCTCCCCTTCCCACTCTCTGACCACCATTGTATCCTTTTCTCTGCCCCTCTCCCCTCACCCCATCACTCCACAAAACGTTCAATCTCCTTCCGTAATATTAAGTTTGTTAACCCACTAACTCTTTCCCAGCTCATTTCCTCTGCCCTCCCCCCTGACTCGGCCCCCCCCTCCTCACCTGACGACTATGCCATCTTACTTGACTCCATCCTCTCTGATTCCCTCAACTCCATGGCCCCCTGGAAAACCATCACTGTTTCTTTCACCATCTCCTCCCCCCTGGTACACTTCCGAACTTCGCACTATGAAGCAAATCGGTCGGCAGCTGGAGCGACTCTATAAAAAAACCCACCTTACCGTCCACGCTGAAGCTTACAAACAGCACATCTCCTCCTACCGCGATGCTCTCCTTGCTGCCAAATCTGCTCACTACTCCACTCTCATCAACAGCACAAATCGCAACCCCCGGATCCTCTTTTCCACTGTTAAGACACTACTCCAGCCCCCCGACAATAACCCACCCCCCTCCACTGACCTCTGCAACTCCTTTCTTCACTCCTTCAATAATAAAATCTCCCAAATAAATACCTCCCTGACTGCCTCCATCACTAACTCCTTTACCTCCCCCCCCCCGACTTTCACCCTCCCCCTCCCTGATCGCCCACCTACCCCCCCCCCTCACTGCCTTTTCCCCTGTTGATTCCTCCCTCATCTCTGACATCATCACCGTCTCCAAGACCACCACCTGCTCCCTCGACCCTCTCCCCACTACCCTAACTAAGACCTGCCTCCCCGTCCTCATCCCCCACCTCACCACCCTTTTTAATCAGTCCCTAGCACTTGGTCATGTTCCCTCGGCCTATAAACTGGCCGCTGTCACTCCCATCCTTAAAAAGCCCTCCCTCGACCCAACCATCCTCACCAACTACCGCCCCATCTCCAACCTACCATTCCTGTCCAAAACCCTAGAACGAATTGTCGCCGCCCAACTTCACTCCCATCTTCAGTCCTACAATCTCTATGAACCCCTTCAGTCTGGTTTCCGCCCCCTCCATAGCACTGAAACCGCTCTTGTCAAAGTCACCAATGATCTCCTCACCTCTGCTGATTCAGGTGCCCTTAACATCCTGCTGCTCCTGGACCTTAGTGCCGCTTTTGACACTGTGGACCACTCCATCCTCCTTCAAAGGCTGGGGCAGCTGGGTGTTGAGGGCACCGCACTTGACTGGTTCACCTCATACCTCTCTGGCAGACAACAATTCATCTCTCTCTCCGGTCACACCTCCTCCCTTTCCCCTGTCACGCAGGGGGTCCCCCAGGGCTCGGTCCTCGGGCCCCTGCTCTTCATCTGTTACATATTTCCCCTTGGTCACATCATCCGCAAATTTAACATGGACTTCCACTGCTACGCCGACGACACTCAGATTTACATTAGCACAAAATCCATTCAGAACCCACCCCTCACCCACATTAATACCTGCATCTCCACAATTAAAACCTGGCTGACCCATAATTTCCTCAAACTCAACAGTGACAAAACTGAACTCCTACTCATTGGCACCAAATCCACACTTTCAAAGACCGGCCCCATCTCACTCACCATCGATGACTCAACCATCACTCCCTCCCCCCTGGCACGCAACCTTGGTTTCATCCTTGACCCCACCCTCTCCTTTGTCCCCCATGTCAGCTCTGTCATCAAGACCTCATACTTCCACCTCCGCAATATTGCCAAAATCAGACACTGCCTCTCCCCCTCTGCTGCTGAAAACCTCATTCACGCCTTTATCTCCTCCCGCCTCGATTATTGCAACTCCCTTCTTACTGGTATCACCTCCCACTCCCTCCATAGACTCCAAATGGTCCAGAACTCCGCTGCCCGTCTACTCACTCACACCCGGTCCCGTGAACACATCACCCCTGTACTCCAATCTCTTCACTGGCTCCCCATCAAAGAGCGCATTAACTTTAAAGTTCTCCTCCTCACCTTTAAAGCCCTCCACAGCCTGGCCCCCCCCTACCTGACTGACCTCCTCCTGCCCCTCCGCCCCACCCGAACCCTCCGCTCTTCCGCCACCACCACCCTCTTCATACCACTTTCCAAACTCAAAACCTTTGGCGATCGAGCCTTTTCCAGGACTGCACCCCGACTCTGGAACTCACTCCCACAAACCGTCAGAGACTCACCCACACTCCCCACTTTCAAATCCCGGCTGAAAACATTTCTTTTCTCCCAAGCCTACAACCTCCCCTACCCCTAAATGACCCTCCTCCGTTTCTCCTCCCACCCTAACCATCTGCTCAGCCTCCCCTCTTCTTCTCTCTCTTCTCCTCTCACCCCGTCCACCATGTTATTTCTCTGTGAATTTTGTACATGTTTATTTACTGTCCCAGTTGTTTTTTTTTTTTTTTTGTTTTTTTTGTTTTTGTTTATTTTGTGTGTTCCACCAGCCAGTTACTCCACCTTCATCTCATTTGTTACCATCTCTCCTTTTGTCTTGTTGTCTTTTGTGTTTCTGTTCCCCCCTCACAAATTCTGTACGCGACCTTGGGTTCGGAAAGGCGCTATATAAATAAAATGTATTATTATTTATTATTATTATTATTTCCTCGGAAAAAACAGCCTATGTGAAGGAAAATGCTCAGTGAAGGAAAATGCTTCTCGGAGTTCCGTGACTTTCCCGCATCTCTCCCACAATCATAAAGAAAAGTGTTGATTGGCTATTTACTCGTCGTTGCCCATGTTTCAACCAATCCGATAATGCTGCAGGTAGAACATTGAGCCAAACTGTAGGACAGAGAAGCGTGTCAGAAGAGTGCATGCATCACAAGAAACGGGATTTATTTTTATCGGCAAGCATGTCAGTCAAAATGCCAATACCAATAGTCAAAAAAGGACAAATATAGGAGCCGGACCATCGACCGGACCGATAATAGGCGACCCCTATTTATACCACTACTACTCTATTGCTATCGCTACTATCACAATGGCTACTACTACTGTGTGTGTGTGTGTGTGTGTGTGTGTGTGTGTGTGTGTGTGTGTGTGTGTGTGTGTGTGTGTGTGCGTGCGTGCATGTGCTTCAAAGCATTTAAAAATCATTAAAAATGTATTTGTTAGGTAGAATGTGAAACCCTTTCAAGGCACATGCTGTCAATCAGACTAGAGTGCACAAGACTAGAATTTAAAAATGTATTTATTCTTCCCTCTCCTACCCACTCTTGCAAAGCTACTCAGCTTCTTTTTAGTTCTGGGCTCATTTTTATTTGAACAACCTAAATATTCAATAATCAAACAAATAACAAAATAAAAAAAGACTGATTAGTCACTAGTATGAAAAGCAACTGATTGAAGCTAACTTTGAAGTATTTGTTTGAGCAAATAAATGGTACTTTCTTTTGCCTCCTACTCCATCAACAATGGATTTCTGATTGCCCTCCTTTGGTGATTTAGGCGACTCTAGCTCTACATTCTCCAGCAATGTCTGCCATTATTCACGACACTGAGCTCATGACTGATTTTGAGTGAGTGGCCTATAGGCATAGGGAAATACAGTAGTCTACAGTCTGTGTTTAGAGCAACCTGATTGGCTGCTGTGTCATTTATCATTGGCAAGATCAGAGCCTCACTTACAGCAGTGGTGATTTAGCAAGTATTTTATTATTACTATAACGCGTGCCTGACAGAACACCAACAGTTTTATGATTATTAAAGTCTTTTTAAAAATTGTAGCTTTCTTATTTTACCGTCTGCTCCCATCCGCAGCACTATAAATCTTGCTCCAAGTCTCCCATGAGCATGTAGTGTTCCAGTGTCAAGCAAGTTTTTAGTGGAATTAGGGTTCGCTTCTCTCTAGACATACACTACATTGTCAAAAGTATATGGACACCTGCTCATCCAACATTCCAAAATCATAGGCATTAATATGGAGCACCCTTATATGGAACTATATAGCACCCTTGCTGCTCTAACAGCCTCCACTCTTCCGGAAAGGCCTTCCATATGTTGTCATTGCTGTGGGGATTTGCTTCCATTCAGCCACAAGAACATGAAAGTCAGGCACTGCTGTTGGGTGTTTAGGCCTGGCTTTCAAATTGATCCCAAAGTTGTTCCATGGGGTAGAGGTCAGGGCTCTGTGCAGCCCAGTCAAGTTCTTCCACACCTGCAAACCATTTCTATATGGACCTTGCTTTGTGCACAGAGCCACATTGTCATGCTGAAACAGGAAAGGGCCTTCCCCATACTGTAGCCCCAAAGTTAGAAGCCCAGAATCGTCTAGAATGTCACTGTATGCTGATTTGCCTTCGCTGGACCTAAGGGGCCCTAGCCAAGACTGGCAATTCATTTTTGTCCCCTGTAGGGGACAGGCACGGGTCAAAATATCTGATTAGACAAATATCTGATTAGGGCTGGTAACATTACCGCATTAACTCATGCGTTTCATTTTAATGATAAACACTTTAAACATTTTTTTTAACGCAATAATGTTCTTATTTTGTCTGAGGTGGTCCCAGTACATGCAGATCTATGACCCATCGACCATCCTGGATCTTAACATATGGATATGCCGCTGGGGGAAATATCAGCCAGCAACTACTCTGACCCTGGCATGCAGCTGTAGGCCAGTTAGCTAATCATCCCACCAAAGGCCTAGATTAGCCTACTGTTACTTTGTCCGCTGATACAGATTCAACAGCAATGGAGACAAAAAAAAATAAAGCTGGGGCTTTGAAAAGCTCCTTTCATTATAAAATACTTCCAGACAGCTCACTTTAAAACAAAAAAATGCACCATCTACTTTATGTCAAGGAGAGTTCCAATATCACAGAAGCAGTATGAGTCTGAATTACCACCTGCAAGCTAGACACTTTAGCGAGAGTGCTAGTGACAGCAGTAGCAGCCATGGACAGAGACAGCGTGCAATTTTAGAATGTACAAATCATAGCAAAACTATCAATCAGACCACCTCTACCAAGTTCACCACAGCTATCACCAAATGGACTGCTATGTCCTGGAGACCTGGAGGTTCTGCAGATAGCACGTGCCGAACCAACGTACACATTACCGTCGCAAGGTAGTCTGCAGTTCTTTTACATTATACAGTATATGTTATGTATGCAACTTAGAATGCAGCTAAATTGAAACTCGTTAACCAACAGCTGTTGCATTAAACGCCTTGTGAAAGACTCTTCCGGGCACTCTCTGGCCATATTTGAATAAATAAGAGAGCTGCATTGTCCACTGATAATGTTTACAGACTAGTTTGTCTAAGCAACTATCTTAAAGAAAATAAATAGGTAGTGACCGCGACTCAGGTTTTTGAAGAGATGGGGAGAATGCAGTACCTCAGTTCGCTATAATATTACTTTTTTTTGGGGGAAGATTGTGTTCCACAGTTATTTCGTATTTAACACAAGAATAATAAGAGTCAATTTAAAGTGTAAGAAGACCAAATTAATTTAATAAAATTCTGCCAACACAAGTTAGAATACGACGTAAGTCAGCTCGTGTTAAATCCGCACAGGAGAGGCACTTAAGTGCATGACTTAAGTTGGCCATCTCTGAATCCAGCCATTAAACAGTGATCCCTGCTTCCCTGGAACTAATACATCCTACAACTGATTCTTCAATGAGATTGTAAATTGGAAAAAAAAATGGATTTGCTAATCTGTGGACGGAACTGTCTTGAAATTAATGGAAATTACATTTCAAGACAACTGATCAGAAAGGCCGTGCAGGGTTTGGAGCAGGACTAAGGCCGTGTGCCCAACTTACATCAAATGACTGCAAGTGAACAAACTTCAACTTCTGCTTCAAATCCTCACTGTTTTTATGTGGTGGCTGCAGTGAAATGGTGACGATAACATATTATACTATAACATACATTACTTTTAGTTGTTTACATAGTCAGCTAGCAGTAAGCAAAACAACTGACTAGTTAGTTAGTGAATGCATGTAGCTTACTATACACTGTAGCTTACACTAAATCAAAATACATGCAGGTTAGGCCAATTGGAGAGGGGAGGGCATTAACAGGGCGTTGCTGTAAAAGAGCATACATGCTCAGTCAATCTATCCTGTATAAATAAAGGTTAATAAATAAATTAGCAAAGTTGTACTGCTCACCTACTGCCTGCCTCCTCAGCTCACTACAGTAAGTGCGGAGTCCCACAAACTCACAAAAGTATAGCCTGAGTGAGCCCAGGGGTGTCAAACTCCAGTCCTGGAGGGCACATTTTTTGTTGGTAAAGCACGAGTGATTACTTTAAGTCATTGACTGGCTAATGAGTCCACACGCCTTGACCTCACGGCCTCCACGACAGCCCTGGGCAAACTCAAGCTATACTTTTGTGAGTTAGCTAACTCCACAAAGTTACAAAACAAAGTGAGAGGTAATAAAAGAGTATAACACCAGTTACTCCTCAGTCTGAACACCCTGACCTTGTTCTCAATCTCAAGTTTAATAATATTATAACATTTTCTAATTTTAAACATTAATGACTGCACCATATTTGAAAGCAGTACCAGAAAATGACCGCAGACTTTAAAAAGTTGTCACAGATAAATATTAATCTTCAGATAAACGGCTATAATTGCATGCAGGGCTCAAGACTGTTCAGAAGCTAGCCTTTGTTCACAGTGAGGGGGGCAATCTGGTTATTCAGCTCCAAGCAGGAGTTTGAGTAAAGGGTTCCCAAAGCATCTTCAAAATGAGTCCTCTACACAGTATAATCCCCCCCGCTGTTCTGCCCACATACAAAAATTGTTTTTTTTTAATTTAATAAAAAACCTGCTAAACTGTGCACAAGTATGCGGCATATGCAGTCAAGTGGTTCAGTAAACCCTTAAGCGTTTGCCGCACTTTAACTTTTCATGGTTTTCCTGGTCACTTTCCCTGCTGTGAAATCAGTCCACTGTGAACAAAAGCTTGTTAGCCTAAGTGTTGTGTGCATTAAGCGGAGCTTGAGCTGATGGTTCAATTAACAAAACATTTTTCAAACCTGCGTACTTTACTACAGTTTCCCCTGGTTCTATAGCGATATATTACCTGTAGTGTTAGCTCACCGCCTCACTCTGGAGAGAGAGAGAACAACAAGCTAGTCTGTAAAGCACAGATTCGGCCCTTCAGTAGTAAACCGTGCTCACATTCACAGATCCAAGGGGTCTCCCGCATTTTCAAATCAAATTTCCTTGAGTGCTTCTTGCTTTTCAACGGAAATAGTAGGGAGAACATTAGAACATTATTATATGTATATGGTACATACATAATGTAGGTATAGCGGATCAAAGGTTTAGTTTATTTTAAAAACATTAGCTTCAGATATTATTCTCGCTTGACGACGTGCTAAATGCATTCACAAATAGCAGATCTGAACATATGAGAGGCACAAACAATGATTTCTCAATCATTTCATACAGCAAAAGTATTTTTACCCATATGCTGCCTGCTCACCATCTCTCTCGCACTCTCTTGCACTCCCTCACGCTCCCTCGCACTCACACACACACACACACACACACACACACACACACACACACACACACACACACACACACACACACACACACACACACACACACACACACACACACACACACACACACACCTTATTTTCTTAAACACCATTTGAAATAACAACAATGCCATGACGCAGGGAAAATAATTTGCATGCCGTGTAAAATCATTATGTATGCCGTGTAAAATCCATGCTTTATAAATTAGACCTACAGTATATTACATTGCTGAAATCTAATTATTGTTATTTATATATGAACTAATATATTTGTATTATTATTTAGCGAGCCAAACATACAGTACAGTGGCATTTATAATGAAAAAATGAAATATAAGGTTATTGAAGTGAAGGTGGTGGTGTTAAATCTCTCATGGCCCTTGTTTGAAAGGTTGTTAAAAGCCCCATAATTTCATTTACATAACTGCTTCGGTGGAGGAAAGATTAAGCCGTTTCCAAAACCGTAGTCCTGTTTATATTCTTAAAATAATTTACAGACCCTGAGCCCACCTGCACCACCAGACCTTTCCACATGTATGTACCGCAATTACTCCTCCCCAATCACCTGCAGTCACATGCTTCAGCAGATTAAAATCATGCTCTGAGAGACGAGGGCTCATGCACGTCGGTATAACGGCTGCGCTTTCGGATGACAGAGCGAGCATGTATATTACATGAGAAATGCATTACATCTATGACAGGCAGCCTCATGTAGCACAAGAACCGCGTTTGTATGATGTCACTAAAAGGGTCTACAGTGCCCAGTTGTTTGGATTTATTCTGTGTTTATTCACAGTCTTCATGCATACTAATGGACACATGCTGTTTGTTTAGCGTATGGCCTTACCTAGGCCAAACAGTGTCGCTTACATTATGTGTCATTTACACGGCTGGATTATATTAATTGAAGTCACTATGGATAAGTGCAGTGCACCTTAACATCAATATACCTGATCCAGGCTGTTGGGTACATTTGGAGTGATCGTATCAATTAGCAAGTTGTCTGAAATGATTATGTAATTTGGCATATATCTTTCACAGCCACAACCGTCCTTATTATTTTTTTTCCTCAGCCTTGCTCTTTGAACACTCCAGATATTAAATTGGTGGATCATTTTAAAAAGATAATACGCATATAAACTGGTTCATTAAACAATTAATGTAGATTTTAGATGCGTTACCTATATCACTCATAAAGCAAAGTTAATCACCCCACTGAATGTGCCAGGATGAGCCATGTGTCAATCTGTGATGATTAACATTAGAGGGCCAAATGGTGAAAGCAAGCTATTGTCTCAGTTATGATACTAATCAATGCCATTTGAATCGATCGCCAGTTGGATTAATACATTCATTTAGCGACAATGAAATGCATGTTTCAAGCCAAGGTTACCGTCTCTCCACAATATGGTACGTATAGAGCTGCATCTTCCCATTATCACTTAATGTGTGGTGCTCAGTGACCAGGCAGGCTATTCAGATATCTTTACTGCCCTGCCCCTTGTAACAAAACCTGATCAATGGCAAGTAACTGCTCCAATTAATTGTTTCATTGCATTTTGTTGTAGCCAGATTGCCTTGATTAGTGTTAAACAATCCTGCTGAAGCCACCTATTATAACTCAACAGTACCTGACATACAATAGCTAGCCAGTGTAAGTTGAGAGTATTAAAGTGTCTTATAACAGCATACCTTATGGTAGCAAATTACTGTAGCACGTTATTGTGGTACTTAAAGGGATAGGTGACTTTCTGGCGGATTTTTATTTTTATTTATTAGTTCAGTTCTAGTGTGCTATCGATCGGCCAAGTCAGTTTTTATGTGCAATGAAGGATATTTTAGATACTTACAGAAGTGTCTCACGGCCTGCCAGCTTCACAATGGCTGGTGTAGGGGCATCAACGGGTTTGTGGTTTAAAGCAAGTAAATACACTTCAAATAGGCCTTGCTCCAGAACAGCTTGTACAGTGATGTCATGTCTCCACTCTCCAGAGGTGGTACGTGTGTATATTACCAGTTTTTTATTTATTTATGTTTAATACATTCAAGGCCTGATTCACTAAGGATAAAGCATTTTAGCACATGCAAAAACCAATAACATGACCAATGATTGGTCATGGTATTTGTTTTGCACCATTAGTTGTGCTATTAGTTTTAGGTTTTTATTAGGTTTTGCACATTCTAAAGGTCTTAGTAAATCAGGCCCTCAGTCTCATGTTAATTTGAAAGTATTTCCTGCTATGACATATGAGCCTGAGAACATGAGACTGCTGTACTCAAGGACATAAGCGTCACAGATTGAAGCATCACCAGTACTACACATGACTTGATAGAAGCACCTCAAAGCACCATCAAATTAACAGGACTGAAAATGGCTCCTTTCTGTGCAATTCCTAAAACTAAATCAAGTCTATATTTGGTGTGACCACCCTTTGCCTTTAAAACGGCATCAGTTTTATAAGTGGGTGGGTTTTTCCAAGCATCTTGGGGAACTTGCCACAGTTCTTCTGCAGACTTTGGTCTTTGCTTGCTTATGTCTGTCCAGGTAATCCCAGACAGCCTCAATGATGTTGAGATTAGGGCTCCACAGAAGCCATACCATCTGTTGCAGAACTCCTGGGCTG
This sequence comes from Synaphobranchus kaupii, assembly GCA_029718625.1. NCBI lineage: Eukaryota > Metazoa > Chordata > Actinopteri > Anguilliformes > Synaphobranchidae > Synaphobranchus > Synaphobranchus kaupii. The sequence continues at coordinate 29,047,797 of CM056385.1, read as the reverse complement.
TGTTCGGAATGGCTCCCTATACACTTTATAGTGCACGATTTAGGGTATCTGCCATTTTGTAGGGTGTCCGAATTCAAAATGTAAAATTTGACACCCTAAATAGTTCACTCAATATCCGCCATAATGCACCACAAAATGTAGGGTACAAACGATGTACACTACTAGCCTACATCACCGGAGACATTTTTTTGTCAAGATGGCGATGGCTGAGCCTGCGTTGTCTACAAAGGTAAATATAAATGCAAGTTTTAATTTACATGTTATATCAGTTTAGTCGGTTTTATAACCGAAATATAAACGCGGTAGATTAAATATACGTATTACAAAGTGTTAACTATTTCTTAATTTAACAATTATTGCTAACTATGTTTAATGGAAAATGCAACTTAATTAGCAAGCTAGCTACCCAACTTACCTATCTACCTACAATGAGCCAACAAAACCCTTGTTCAAAACAAAAAAATATAGATTTTTACCGTTTCTTGCATGCTTGCTCACCAAGCCAGTGACAGCTCTCGTGCATCGCGCATTGCTAAGTAACCTGCCCAGAAACAGTAGTGTCCGAAATCGTCTCCTCCTTTCACCAGTGACTCCCTCTCTAGTGCTCGATGTAGATTTCCCTAAGTAGTGTATAGGGAGGGAGTGAATGAGTGAGCCATTCTGAACACAGCCCTTGTTCTTTTCGCTGAAGATATCAATTTTGTTGGAAAATTAATGTTTGAAAATCTAAAATGTGCACTTTTCTACTGATACACTAATGCAGGAAATAAAAAATAAACATCTAAAGAAAAAATGTATATAAACAAATCTAGGGTGTCTAAGGCTTTTGCACAGTTCTGTCCTTTCAGCAACTCCCTTTAGATATTCCAAGATCACTGAAAATTAGGATCCTCAAAGGGGATGTCAGCACGCCAGTTCAGTTTCCACCTTCAACCTCTCAGCCTCTGTTGCAACCAGAGGTGGAAAGTCCGGGGATAAAAAAGTAAAAGTCCTGCCATGTTTTTCTTCCACCCATTAACTCAGCCAGTGGATTTCAGTAATCAGTTCTACCTCCTGGCTGAAGAACTGCACTAATTAGCATATCCAGGTGATTGGCACAAAATACCAGGTAGGACTTTTCCTTTCTGAACCTGGATTTTCTCACCTCTGGTTTCAACTACTCGTCCGTAAATACGGGCTTGAATAAACGCTGTTCGGCAGCGTAGCTGACACTCCCACTTCGTAGGGGCGGCGGGCAGCGTAATGGTTATGGAGCTGGGCTTGTTACTCAGAGGTTGAAGGTTTGAATCCCAGATGGGACACTGCCTTTGTAGCCTTAAGCAAGATACTGAACATGAACTACTTCAGTAAATATACAGGTGAATAAATGGATTATAAAAAAAGTAATCTGTGGCAGTCGCTTTGCATAAGAGGATCTGCTAAATGCCTGAATGTAATGTAATAGTCCAACATACTCAACCCTTCTATTTTTATTTGTAAGTGCAGTAGCTATCCCTTTGCCAGGCCGAGGTTAGCTTAATCTAAACCTTGTCACTCTCGTCCTTGGGAGTGAAGAGCTTGTGCCACTTATGAATTTGCGTACATGCTTGCACAAGCTGCTATAGAATTATCTGAAGTGCATTTTCTTGTCATAAATCACAAACCCGTTGATGCCTCTAACACCAGCTTTTGTGTGCACCCAAAATATGCCTCATCGCACACCATTCAAAAACATACAATAAAACTGAGTTGATACAAAAGAAACTGTGAGCTATCCCTTTGACTGGTGTTTTCATTGGAGCCTTTTGAAGACGATTTAGAAGTAAAGCATTTTGTGAGGTTACACAAAGAAACTGTTACTGAAATGGAGAAAATCACCAGGTAGTAAAGCTCGACCTGCGGGACAAGCGTTTCAACAGAAGCAAGCTCATCCAAGCAAGGTGAGGAGGCAGTATGCTTCCATCCCCAACAATCTTCAAGAATTATAGCCCATTGCCATCGTGATTTCTGAGTACGTAGGCAAGAACTGTACATTGTCTGTGAATGGTTGTGACCTTTTCATTTTACAAGTGTGTTCAGCATTGTACAGTGGTGTAGCAATACCCCCGACCACATTACTGATGGTTTTTGGTCATGATGATATAAATCAGAGTACAAACTTTATATTAGCATGGAGGCAGAAACAGGGTGGTCCAAGTATGGCAGTACCCCCGTCTGGAAAAGAGACTCTACTGGGGGGTGATGGAGAACAGGGACAGCAATAACTTTGCCAAACCGAAATGCATTCAATCTAAATATAATTTGTATTTCATTGTTAGTTGTGTCAATGGCAACACGTATTGGAGTGCTATCCCCTATGGAAAAGGAATATGCTGCAGTATATTGTAAATATATCAAAATTATCTTCACAATATATTTAAAATATACTGCAGTATATTACATTTCCATAAGGGATAATTGATATATTTTGTCTGCTAATAGAGGAAACTAATATGTGAAGTTGTGTATACTTGCTATTTTGTTTCAATGCTTCTTGGATTTAAATCTGCACAATGCAATGCTGCTAATTTTGGGGTGTGTACACACCACTACATGAGAAATGATGTATAGTGTTTCTCTTAGTTGGTTTGTTCCTATATGGGTTTATTTCCATCTCAGAATGGTTAGCATAGGCTGCAGGCTGTGTCTAAGAGTGGGTAGTATAGTCTTGTTCCCCTTGCAGTGGGTTACAGTGTCTACCGCAGAGGCGAAGCACATTTTTGTGAATTACTTGATATTATTTTCTATTTTCTTTTTTGTTTTGTTTTCCTAATTTATTTTGATGAATTTGTGCCTCGATGAATTTGAGCCGAATTGGCTTTATAGAGACCAGATCAAAATCACCTTTCCAGACGGACAAACATTGCGCTCGCCGGTCATTGGCTTTAAGGTAAGCAGGGAGTGCTGCATTAACCTTTAATGGTGTGTGAATTGCTAGGATATCCTTATGTAGGCATGCCTTGAGCACACATTCTGGCGGCGTGACAAAACGCAAGCTGACACAGCGTAATGTGACACTGTCCCCGTCCTCTCAGTCGTGCGGTTATGCCCCATTAGTGTGCACCTCCTGTACCCCGACTCCGGGTCTTTCTCGTCCTGACACAATGCACAATGGGCTGTCGGGAGCCAAAATTTTCCTGGGCACATTGTGCTGTGCCAGCTCCTCCAAGCCTGCCACTGTGGCTCGGCTTCCACAGATACGGTTTCTAACACAAATTATTCTCCTGAGAACCCGAGTTTCACTATTTGAATTTTTTCTGACATAATGCATTCACTGCAAAACATTATATATTTTAAAATATTATTTTACTTTTTATTGAATATCCCCTATAGTGTATTTTCAGCATAGTAGAATATATGGTTCTTGAGACAGAAATGAATTGCTGATTGGTTGAGGGTTGTGCTTCGCCTGTCTGAGAGCCTGATTTTACTAAAACGTTTAGCGGGTGCAAAACCGTTTAGCACACGCAAAACTAATAACACAACCATTGACTGGTGCAAAAGAAATACCATGACCAATCATTGGTCATGTTATTAGTTTTAAAAGGTTTTGCACGTGCTAAAGATCTTAGTAAATCAGGCCTTTACAGTCTTCACACACAGTTGTTCATTCAATGCTCATTCAGCTCTAAAATCATTATTTTACATGAACTCAGAACAGATATTAACATTCTCTATCAGAATGAAATGCACTCCATCAGAGGCATCTCCTTATTCTTAAATGGTGAAGAATAAATTGTCCAAACAGAACGCAACAATAGATCAGTAAGCAACATCACTTTTTCTCAGAAGGGACCAATAGGCAGAACCTCCCTCCTATTCTGGCCGCCACGGACCATCTCCTCCGCAAGGACACTACCACACACTGTCATCATCATCATCATCATCATCATCATCATCATCACCCCTAGCTCAGAAATCACCCTCAGGGCAAACAAAGGCTAGATTAAAAACGTACTAACACGTCTCAAAATGCAATTTGCAAGTGCATATCGCATCCCACCACATCCCTGCCATACCCACACTGCATTTGGCGCAGTACAAATCACACGAAAATAAAGACATGAATAAATGCTTATTATATTAGGAGAGCAACATTTTGCAGAGAATGTGCTTGCTTGCTACTGTCATTTTTGGGAGGGATGATTCTCTCCCTAGCCAAATTTAAAGCCCCTTGGTCAACAGAACCGCAGTCCAAACTGACAATGCGCCTAGCAACAAAGAAACAACGGCATGCGCTTCACTCCATTGGCTCATCCCACACCGTGACTGACTCCTCCAACAAGGCAAGGCCGTTTTTGAGGTCAAAGAAAGAAGCAAAGCTCTTACCTTCCACCGCACGCTCTTCCGCTGTAAAAGAGAGAATAGAGGCCATCAGTTTGATATGTATGAAATATAACTACAATGTGTACAGTAGAAAACACAGTTAATCCATTGAATCTCCACCATATTCAGTTTGTGATTACATGACACGACCACCATTTGGTTTTATTTGGAACAACCAAGGACTTTTATTTTTTCTCATTGATTTGACCTCTCGAGTCACCTGAAACCTGCATAGGGAGCACTGCAGCTGATGTGTTTACTCTTCCCAAAATTCCCCATCCCTTTCTCATGACAGCAATTATTCTGTGGTCATCTCCACCTCGTTGGGAGGAGCTAATGCAGTGGGATCCTTCACCACCTGAAACCCATCATGTCTCTATGTGATGAACCCAGTGGTGTGTTGAGCCACTGTTAACTCTCAGCCATTATGAGCTAATGACAGCCAGGAGCTCAGCCTGCAGTGTTTAGCCTGCAGAGAACGGCCCGTGTTTCCGCCTTGTACATTTACTGACTGAGCCACTCAGGCACTGTAACTACTTACCACATGCATTTACTGAGTGAGCCGCTCGGGCACTGTAACACTACTTACCGCGTGTGTTTACTGACTGAGCCACTCAGGCACTGTAACACTACTTACCGCGTGTGTTTACTGACTGAGCCACTCAGGCACTGTAACACTACTTACCGTGTGCGTTTACTGAGTGAGCCGCTCGGGAACTGTAACACTACTTACCGCGTGCGTTTACTGAGTGAGCCGCTCGGGAACTGTAACACTACTTACCGCGTGCGTTTACTGAGAGAGCCGCTCGGGCACTGTAACACTACTTATCGCGGCAGCTTCCCATAATCCCATTGCCTTATTGAGGCCATTAATACAACATGCCCTATCAGTAATACTGTAGTGAAAGCATCCTAGGAGTTCAGAATTATTTATGCACTTAATAGCACAGGTGCAGAGTGCCATTCTGATACAGGCAATGGGTATATGTTTACAAAACAGGATGCATAACAATAAGAATATCTTTTAAAGAAACATATTTGCTTTTCCCAATGTTCTGTGTGAAGTATTTATGCATTGCGAAGGAACACTAATGTCTGTACTAGTTGCTGTGGTAGTAACTTTCATACATATATAGCAGGCTTACCAAGGACGGCTCGGGTAAGGGTTACCAGATATACCAAGTCAAATACCAAGCCAACATATGCAGTGGGGTTCTCACAACAAACAAACAGGGGTTCAGCTTACATTTTTCTGTCGCGGGTGACAAAATGCAAGAAAAACCAACGTTCTAAAGTGCTAAGGGCAACTTATGTCACGTATAAACAGTGAGAAAATGCATCAAAATGCTGTTACTAGCTAAATAAACCATGACAAGTCATCTGTATGGCAGTATGAGTGGGCCGAGCTCATAGCAGAATATTTTTTGACTCAAGTCCAACAAGTCCTGTGCCATTTTTTAAGCCCTTTCCATTAGCAGTGAACTGTTGGTCCATGACTGCCCTTGTGTTCCTCTCTAACGAGGTGCTCGTGAGCAGCATGTGTGTGGGATGCTCGTTCAGGGTAAAGGTGCTGAAGCGCACGGGCGAAGCAGACAGGATGCAGAACGGCGTCCTGCTCCCACTGCTCCTGAAGAAGGGAGAAGCCACCTACCCAGCACTGCTCCAGACTAACCCAAGCGAATCGCTCAAGTTCGGGGTCTGCGATGGCTATTCACTAGCATGGCATCATCGTTAGCATTAACATCACAGCAAATTAGCATGTTCTAGCCATTCTATCATCTAAAATGAACAGACATGTCCCAGATCATCTATGTACATCTATCTAGTTTTGGGGGGAATGCTTGTCAAATTTTGAATCGTAAGGATATCATTGTGTTCCCTATACTCTTTCATCAGAAGCTGAGATGTAGCCAAGGAAGAGTTTTGGGTCTAACGCCCCCCCCCCCCCCCCCCCGAAATGGCATAGATATGTATAAAATAAAAAGTTGATCGCTAAGAACCCACAAAAAAAAATTAAGTCAACTGAAAAAAACAGTCATTCAACCCTCTCGTGGTTTTCCACGCACGTCGAGCATGCTTTATGATGCGTTTCCGCGAGTTTCAGGCAGCATCCATTTAAACAAATTTCTTCTGGAGGTAAGAGGAAAATGTCATCCGTGCGCCAAAAATCTTGTAATCGTGACATGACACAAAGCTCCATTATCTAAAAACAAACACCCAGAAAGTTCAGGCTTGGATGAGAATGGCGATAGAGCTTGTTGGGGCGCCAGCGGCACCATTTTTGTAGATGGTATTAAAGGCAGAGACCAGGTTTTGATTGAATAGTAATGGAAAGATGTCGGTGTGTTTGGCCTATGCCAACTTTTAAGGAGTCAACGAAAGCAGGACTGCTGTACAAATTAACTTCAGGCTAAATTACAAAAAAGGAAACCGTTTCACTGACACCGCACAACAATCGAGTCAGTTAATCTGATTTAAAGCTCGACCGAATGGAGAATGTTCCATCAAGCTGTGAGGCTCCTCGCCTCTGTTTCCCAACAAACCAATCAAGACAAAAGAAAGAGACTCAAAATTGAACAACACCGAAGAGGAAGCAACCACAGAAAATATATTTGAGAAACATCCTCCTTTCTAAAGAACAACCTGACTGACCACACTGTGCAGTCTACAGAATTCCAGCTTGCAAACTCATACTTTGAGTTCACTACCTCATTTAAGATGTCTGCCACTTGTATTCCAGATGTTTTCCAGTAGTGGACTTCATAATGGGTGGATACACTGCGAACTGTCAATCGCTGGCTTGGGTGAACCAAAAAAGCACTTTGCTTTCCATAGCCAAACACTTGGTTCAACTCACTGATATAAACAATAGCTCCACCTTTTTTTGGGTCCATGATAGCTCCGCCTCCAATTGCTCGTTTTAAGCATATAATCCTTCACTCAATAAAATGCTATATTCCTCAACAGATTGACTCATCACTACCACTGTATCTATGATGTTCAATAATGAACTCTACTATAACTCTACAATATTGTAGCAGCAAATAAGGCTAACAAACTGCATACAAAAACATTGGCCACCACGCTATAAACCATGTCAATGTAAGTATTGTTTTAACAACCATTTAATTTTCTGATACATCTTTTTCAATGGATAATGACCGAATTCTGAATCCAAAATGTGTGGTAAGTCAGAGACAAATTGTTGTTACTATGGTAAAGGTTTGTGTTTCACTGGGTCTAGATACACGGTGCAGAAAACCTCTCTAGTTTGCACCGGCAGTCTCAAGCCTACACAGACAACATTTTTGAACACTGATACAGCACATTGTTTTTTTGTTTGTTTGTTTTTCTGGCACGGTTCAATTGTGTTTATTTATATTTTTACCATATGTATTTATTTATTTATTTTATTTTTTTAACCAGGAAGTCTTGTTGCAATGGAGACCTCTGAATAAAGGCTGTGTTCTCCTACTCCAGTGAGTTTGCTGTTAAAATCAGTAGCCAAGGTGTGAGCATATCTCTTGCATAATTGTGCCCTCTGGAGAGGAAAGTAAATCACAACTCGGTGATCATGTGGCCTATTCATCACCGGGATGCTGATTTAGACAGGAAATAATTTGATATTACCGTTCATCACCCTTGAGTGACTTTCAACAGTTGGCCTGGCTTTATTAATTCTCTGATTTAGAAGAGGCTCAGTCCCTTTCAGAATGTGTCAACACACAGACTCAACTGATTGGTGCTATATTTATAGTACCGTAAAGCCTGACAACATTTTTGCAAAGATCTGTTGTGATTTTGATACTCTTGTGAACTCCAGTGGCAGTCTCATCACGCATGGAATTCAGCTGGAAGAATGAGTTATAGAGTGCCACAACAATGATATACTTGTGAAAAGAAATTTTTTTTCTTTCAATTCCTTCAGAAATTAAACTGAGGAGCTAGTCAATAAAAGCACAAACTAATCTTGGAATCTGTGGATCACAAGACCTTACACAGGCAAGAGGAGGTGTGTGTGATTGTCAGATTACCGGCTTTGACAGAATTCCTCCCGGTCGGCATTGAATGTGTGATGCTGGCACTATAATGCGGACTCGATGCGCTGAGAGATTCAAGCAAGACCATTTGGGAAATCCCATTACTAGAAATAGCGGAGAGAGTATGAGGTAAGAGCAAAACCTAAGCACTTAGCTAATCTAGCATCATAATGGTAGCACACTAGGAGCATGGCGCTAGTACAGCTGCAGTATAACAAAAGTACTGCAGTAGTATGGTAGTAGCATGCAGGGGTGTCGTAGTGGGTGGAGGGTAGGAGGAGGGGGGGGGGGGGGACTAAAAAGGAGGCGAGGGGGCCCACAGAGACTGCAATATGCAAAAGGGCCCAGAATTTCATGCTACACCCCTGGAAGCATGACTGTAGTTCACCAGCAACAGTAGCTTCACAACCATATGATGTACGGCATCAGCATAGAGATAGAATGTAAAAGGCAGTTTCTTTCCTGTGAATTTTTCTGTAACGGTATCTTTTTTTCCCCCCACTCTTTTTTTGAAGCGCGAGGGTATAGTGGAGAGCCTGCTTTCTGTTCTGTACGCGGTTCTGTTATTGTGACACTCGCAGCTTCCCACGCGAGCGTCGCCGCCGTCATCGTGTGAACCACAGTGTGCTGCGCCTCGGTTTGATGCGTCGCGCCCAAAGCGAGCACAGTCCTCCCACAGTCTACTTTAACAACAAGAGGCCACACTTTAGAAACACACTTCAGTGTATAAGTTTGACAGTTAAGTTTACCTCAAGGCTCCTACAACTGGTGGCCTGCCCTAAGCCATTGTCTATTTATTTCTGTGGTTATTTTAACTGTTGTTTATTCTTGTGAGGTATCGATCATTCTCACGTAGGGTGATGTCATTAGAAGTTTGAACAAAGCTGAACATGTGTAATAAGAGGAGTTATTACTTCACTGTTTCACATGAAATCAGAGCATTTAAGGATTGTTATGAATCCCCATAGTCTCGCCCTGCGTCCCATTCAGTCTAATGACTTATTCATTAGTTAACCTATTCAAAGTCTTGTTTGATCAACAAATGCTTCATAAAATCAATGAAAATTGTGCACATAAATAGAGAGAAAATGCAAAAAGATATCTATCCAACATCATTGACTGCACTCGTCTCAGACCCAGAGGTGAAATTCCCAACAGCAACATCAAACAAAAAAGAATGTTTTAAAATATTGATATTGATTTTATTATGTAAAATAGTCTTGGCTGAGGTTGGCTACTTATAATTATGCCAGCAGCCATACCACCATGCACTCTGCTCCTGCTGAATGGCTGAAGCTAAGCAGGTGTGGGCTTGGTTAGTACTTGAATGGGAGACGACCTGGAAAAACTAAGTTGCTGCTGGAAGTGGTGTTGGTGGGCCAGTAGGGGGCAGTCTTCCTACTCAAATAAACCCACATGCCTGAGTGCAGTGATGGGGATACTGTGCTGTAGGAGATGCCGTCTTTCGGATAAGACGTTAAACCGCTTATTGTGGTCATTAAAGATCCCATGACACTTATGGTAAAGAGTAGGGGTTTCTCAGGTGTCCTGGCTAAATTTCCAATCTGCCACCAAATCATCCCCCAGTTTAATTGGCAAAAAATAAATTGTTCTCTCCCTCTCCACCTGATGTGTGGTGAGCATTCTGGTGCAAAATGGCTGCCGTTGCATCACCCATTGGTGGTGTTATCATCTTTGTCAAGCCCTTTGAGTCGCCAGCCAGCGAGAAAGGCGCTATATGAATGCAAGGCATTATTATTATAATTGACAACTTACAGGGAAGATTATTGGATTGATACATTTTCAGCTTCTTGTCTCATGGTGTGGGGGGCTGGGGGCATCATCTTATGTGATTGGGCATGGGGCAGGGAAGCATATATTTGTCCAATCACACGCAAGGAAGCCCCGCCCTACAGACAAAAGCCCTGCCCTACAGGCTAAAGCCCTACCCTACAGGCTAAAGTCCTGCCCTACAGGCTAAAGCCTCACCCTACAGGTTAAAGCCCTGCCCCATAGGCTAAAGCCCCGCCCTGGAATAGGCTGGAATAAATACGCTGGAGTAAATACCATGACCCATCCATGTCCCAGGGGAGGACAGAGGCCAGGCCAGTGGATGTGTTCGTCACTGACTCCATTGAAGGCTCTGGAGACCGTGTCCATATGTTTGCTTTTTGCTGTCAGCTGCCATGTGTGAGTTCACTGGTTCCAGCAAAAAACCTGCCGTGTCTTAAAATGCAGTGCAGCCAACATGACAAAGCATGTGTGACTTTAGTGTTTTGCAGCACAATTTATTTTTAATGTCATAAAAACCTATCTGAACCACCTAGGCTTTTTTTGAAGCACTTTATTTTTGGAATAAATTGGGTAACCATTTGAACTATGACTAACTGACTGTAAATCACAAGTGTGATATACGAGAATGTAGACATTTAAGGCACAGGCTAAACTGCTGAAAATGGATTCTATGTAAATCAGCCGTTAGATGAGATTAAAATTGAACGGTGCTGCTGTGCGTTTTTATTGGATATTGTTCACATTATTTCTGAAGAGTCATCTATGCCTATCCGTGTGACTACGTGGGTGTTCAATAGTGTGGAAAAATCATAATAAATGTGCATTCTACAAATATGAATTGCTGGTCCAATTATAATAGTCCTCAATCACCAAACATCTGCATTGGTAACGCGTAGGCAAACGGAAATACTCGTTTAAATTTTCTCTGTTCTGTTTTCTGTAAATATAAACGTCTGATTTTCTAAATTTATATTTAACATGCAATGCTCATGCTGAATGAAGAGTAGAAACATAGGGAATGATTAAAAAGGGAGTTTAACATAATTATTAAATGCAGTCATGCAGGCTGAATGCATTATTTTGATCTGCACACCTTTGGTTTTAAACAAAGAGCTGAAATTAATACATTTCTTTTGAAAACATATTGCAACTTTTTGGAATTTCCATAATAGCCTCACTGAAAATAGCCACTCGAAAAGGTTGTAAAAGGTTATGCATATATGCATATAGTACTACAAAGAAGATCATAAACAATGAACTTAATTGTAATGGATAGTAAATAACAAAGAACTATTATGCAATATATAAAGAATAAGTAACAAATAATACCACTTCAGCTGTTTGAGATGGACTAACAGTTGGGGTAGGGGTAGGAGGTGGTACAGTCCAATCCATCTTGTATATGATGGGCTTACACGCTATTATATGGTGACACATAACTTTAAAATGCTAGAAATGTGACAATGATGTGATGTGACTGACAAGCAAAGGGATGGTGCCCCACTATCCCATTAGGTGGAAGGAGCTGGGGATGGGTGGAGCACGAGAGAGTGGGGCAATGATGAGGGACATGGGGCCAGACTAGAGCGAGCGGGTGTCCTATATTACATAGTTTCAAATGTGTTGAGCCTAGAGCTGAGACACTTGTTGAAAGGATCTGGAGCAGTGATCTTTGAGGACTGCAGAGCAATGGGATGCTGGGCCCTCCTGGTAGCGACTCACTAGAGGTCAGCCTAAGGAGTACGGGGTGGGGGGGGGGGCAAAGCCAGGAGAAGGCTGGCAGTTCATCAATGAAGGGGTATATGAGTATCGACCCCCTAGACCCAGCAGGGAACGGCAGCCTTATCTCCCCGCAAATAAAACGAGCTGAGAGAGAGAGAGAGCAGAGAGAAAGAAAAGGAGGGAGAGAGAAAGAGAGGGAGAGAGAATGAGAGATAGAGAGAGGGAGAGAGTAAAGGCTGATCCAAAGCTAATATCTGACCTGGGAAATGGGAGAGAGGAGGAAATGGGTAGAGCAAAAAAGACCAAGAAAGAGAGGGTAAAAGGTCAATACCAAATTTATCTTTGAACAAGGGCAATCTCAGCTATCCTGAGGGGCGAAGGTAGAATGTGTGTGTGTGTGTGTGTGTGCGTGTGCGTTCGTGAGCCTGGGCATGTGCGCATGTATGCGCGCTTGTGTATGTTTGTCGATGTGTGTGTGCATGTGTGAGAAAAAGAAACAAAAAGAAGGTGCATAATCTAAATGGATTAGTCTAGACTCTAAGTGCACTGCAAATATGCTCATTTGTCTTTTTTTAATGTAAAATGCTGCGGTAACCCAATTGTTTATATTGCCATGTAAACTTAACTGATAAGAGTTACAGAGAGGTTCAATGAACTGAACTCATTACAACGAGAGTGAGTCTTAACAAAACACCAAGGTTGTCCCATGAATTAGCCCTTCATGCATAAGCCTCGCCATCTACGCTCATTCATATTAGCCTCCAACATGGCAGCTGCTGAAATGCCACGCATCACAATCTGTTTTAGGCAAACCCCGATTGTTCACCGGAAACAGCGCAACACAGTAAACACCATGTCACTATGTGACTTAGGACTGAATCGTGGCAACATCACATTGTCCTCAGTGCAGCCCATAATTGTATTTTGTAAACAGTCGACAGCAGAAGGCGGAGGAGTTTTCCTTTACAGCCTGTAAACCCTGAATTTCATCCATTAACCATTAACCTCTGTACCTCACTGCAGAAAGAATAGGATGTGGTGGTCTTTGTGTGAAGGGGGGGGGGGGGGGGGGGGGGCACAGCAGAAAATTGATGCAGATGGAGATTTAGAGAAACGTTCAAGAGATAGCAGGGTATGGTTATAAATAAACAACACATCGAGTGTTGAGAGAGAGTGAGCGAGAGAGAGAGGGGAGGAAGAGAGGGAGGGGGAGAGAGAGGCGGATCATATGTGAGAAAGGGGAAACTGACCAATGACAGAGGGGGATGAACAGGAAGGAACACGTACCACACAAACGGCCTCAGAAAGAGGGGACGCAAAATCTCTTAATCTCTCTGTGAGCCGTTGTTGCCAAGGTCTTCTGGCCTCGCGCGCCAAAACAAGCCGAGCCTGCCCCGGGGTTAACCCCCGATACAAACTCCTCCCCTCTCCTCCCAACTCACTCCCCCTGCCCACCCGTTAGGAATGGCCACGCTGACAAACTCCCGTTCAATCCTAATGAATTGCCTAGGACTGCGGAAGCCGATCCCGTGACAATGCGTGGAGGCCCTTCGATTGAGTTAGGATTGATCCAGCGCTGCGCTAGTCCTCAAACTTAGGGGACCTGAGCAGGGATTTATTTCGAACAGAAATAGCAGCCAAGGCCTGTTTTAGCAGGACCGTGTCACATGCTGGACAGATGGCATCAGTGCCCCAGGTACGTTTCGTTACCACAGGACTGCAGCCATTTTCACCTTCATATAAGGCCGTAGTACATCCAGGATTTTTGAATGACAACGTTTTTTTGTAGCCTGTAAGATCTGTAACTTTTTTTTTTCTCTTTAGCACTTTTTAGTCAGTATCATCAGTGCCTAGTATGGTGCAAACAGCACATACACAGGTACCAGAAGGAGGGAACAATGAGTACAAGTGAGATTCTGGCAGTCATGAAATCCAGCATCTCAACATCTGCTGACAGTCGCAATTGTTTGCCGCTGTATCGCTGTCGTACAAACACAGCGGCAAGGAGAACAACATCGTCTGGGACGCAGGGCCTTGGATTACGTGGGGATGTAAAAATGCTCAGAGTAAATACGTGCATTGATGAAGATGTGTGCTCGAGCCGAGGATCCTCAGTAAAACGAGCAGGGCCAGGTGCGGCATGGTGAAAGGCCATAGCTGCTGCCGGAATGCAGACGCTAAGCTGTATCGCTGTGTTAGCAAAAACGATTAACTGCAGTGCAAGCACAGCGCAAGCCCTTCTCCAAACAACCTGACCCGCAGCTGCCATTACAAGCCAAGGGATTGAGTGCAGGTAATACGTATTTACCTGGCTTCTTTGGTCCCATCCATGAGGGCAAGAGGCAAGGGAACGGGATTAAGGGCTTCCTCTGAACGCGAATGTGACCACAACGTAATGTTGCGCGACCCTGCGCACGACCCAGGATTTACACGGGTCAGTCACGGCTCGGCATTGGGGTGAAAGGAGCGTGACGGATTATCTGACTGACCCTCTATCTTGTCATCTCTAACTTTTCAGAAACAATGTTCTGAAACCTTTAATTAAATGATGGAAAACGGAAGGCTGTTCATGTTAATGTTTATTAGAACCGAACAATTCTGGAATAATCTTAATTTTTTCTGTAGATTCACAGGTAGATTCACACAACAAGAGGATTGATTGAAGCATTTGCAAGCTCTGGGAGTTAACATACTACATACTAGGTTAAGTCAGCCTAATGGCAAACAACATTTTACCCGCTAGCCAGCTGGCTACCAAACTAGCTGTATTAGCAGGAAAAGACGGAACATGTACAGAAGTAAACTTGCAACCGGGTCTTTTGTAAATGGCGAGGACCCGCGATTTACCCATGACCATGACCATAGTGTAGCTTGAATAGGTAAAATGCGGGTCGAACCTGTGTTCAATAACGTGTCAATCCCAGGTTTTGTGTGTGAAAGGGGTATGAGTCACCAATGGCATGTACTACCACCACCCAGTTTGGGGTTGAAGTTTTACTCTTTTTTTTTTTTTAACTCTCCATCGTGAGCCACAGGTCAGAGATAATGTGATTTACCAGCAGCACGCACTCAATATAGAAGTCCATATGAGTGGTGATGAGTCTGTGTGGGTGTTTGTGTACATGTGAGTGTGTGTGTGTGCGTGTCTGTGTGCGTTTGTCTGTTTGTGTGTGTGTGTGTGTGTGTGTGTGTGTCTATAAGCCAAATCCATACAAACCTGCTCACTGGCTTCATTAATCAGTTAAAATAGAGCCAACTTTTAATTAAGTGGAAGAAACTGTGACCTCAGCCATGCATGAGATGTTTTTACATTCTCTCATCATAAGTTGGTCTGTGGGACTTGGAGCCACAAGCATGAGAGGATGCACCATGACAGATGTGGATGATACTGTAGGCTTAACCCTCCAATAATGTACAAATATTATGATGTCCTTCATGTTTCTGGTCAAATTGACTCAAACTATTTAAACCGACACAGAATTATTGTAATATAAAAATTTGGATACTTTGTGTCAGCTTCTTAATTGGCTAGCCTTTTTATACCTAAATATGAAAATATCTGTGATAGACTTCTCATTTTAAAGCCAGAGGTAAGTGAAAGGTTATGAAGTTTAAACACTGTATGGGTGCCATCAGAATCACACACAAAAGAATCAGCGATCAAAAATAAAAAGGTTGCATATTTTCTTATATTCTATGCTGCCACAGAACCCAAAAGATCAAAGGCCCACCAGACTTGTACAATTATAGGGGAAATCAGTGAGGTGAAAAAATGAGGTTAACTGGTTTTTAAAAGATATCAAACACTAAGGGCTTGGTTTACTAAGACCTTAAGTGTGCGCAAAACATTTTAGCACACGCAAAACAAATAACATGACAAATGATTGGTTGTGGAATTTGTTTTGCACCAATTATTGGTTGCGACTTGTGACATTAGTTTTGTGTGTGCTAAGAGGTTTTGCACATGTTAAAGTTCTTATTAAATCAGGCCCTCAATGGGATCAAATTGATCCCAAACATAAAAGGAGTTAAAAAAACATCATGCAGTCTTCTATATAGCTCTGCACATGTTCTCTTTATGGTAAAACATTTTATAAAAAAACAAGTAATTTATTTGACAAACAGATCTTATTTTTGCTCCGAGGCAAAGCTGGTGTTCCAGTAAATATGGTATAAGTGACCAGACCACCGGCATAGGTCTGATCTAGTTATGTGAATTTCATGTTCTGGAAGTGACATGCCCTCTGTAGGGCACGTTAGTCTCTGGTCTCAAGAACCATATTCTACTATGCTGAAACCTACACTACAAGGGACATTCAATAAAAATAAAATAAATCATATTTTTGAAAATACTTTTACTGCAACATGTTTTTGTCACCCGAGACACTTATATTATGTAAAAAAAAAAGTACTTAAATACTTTTTATTCTGCTGGGTCTCAGGAGGATATGCAGTGTACTGTCAATTCTAGAATGGGTTGTTCCATTGGGACCATTGTCCAGAGTCTAAGAGTTCAATTCTTCCTAACACTTCCTACAACACAAGAACAAATAACCCAATCAAATGACCGTGTCAGGCATTAAAAAAAGAGACCAAGCTTGATTGGATCTGTTCACTTCCTTTATGAATCATTCTTCACAGTAATGTTCTGCATTTTCTTTGCATGTTGAGCCAAAAAACCCAAGGACAACATTCCAATTTTCATGCATATGTAATGCAAAATCAAGCTTTTTTTTTTTACTCTAAATGTAAAATATATAAATAAATAAAATTGTCAAACCTACACAAACCTCAAGAGAAATATGTCAAGAAATATCCATAATTATGCAAACTATTCTCCCCTACCGGTGATTGTAGTGAATGCGGAAGGTAACTGTTGTTTGTATTGCTTGAATTTGCCCATGTAAAGATGATATATCCACATTTGTGCCATTCAGCCTAGAAAGCATTTCACACTTGGGGTCGATTTACTAAAGGTTTGTGTGTACAAAAACAAGTGTAAAACTGTTACCACGTGCAAAAAACATTGATTTCTAATTGTTGTGGGTTAGCCTGAATGAATATGCAAAAATGGGCGTCCCTACGTTATTTCACTAAATAGTGGGAGGTGGTCATGCAAATAGATTACTTTAGTACGTGTAAAGTGATTTACTAAGCCCGAAAGGAAGTTTTAGAAAGGTATTTGCGGGTGCATTTTAGTACAAATGGAAAGCTGGTATTAAAAGACATGGAATCAATAAGATGACGGCTGTCATCATAGCAAGGGTGTGGATGGAATATCCATAGCTGAACGTTCTGAATGATTGCGTAACAATGGGGGCTAATGCCCAAAATACACAAGAGGAGAATATGTGGATAGCCTATAGGCTACATTATGAACAGTAAGAATATTTTTTTTAAATCATAAAGCAAATCGTGTTACATAATTGAAGAGTAACTAGTATTTTAATCAAACAAGAAAAACAACATTGATTATAATAAACAGTGAATAATATCAAAACTTTATAAAAAATAAAACCCATGATTAAATGGAAATGTGATTTTATGTGACACTTACGGGGTGAGTATGCTTAGTGACAGTAAGCATAGTTATGATCATTTCAGTCCTGACAAACATCTGTAATTCCCGGCAGAAACTAAGAGACATCCAGTGAAACAGTTTGAAATAAACCGCCAGCTCGTTCAGTATAACAGTAGCCTAAACCCTACACTAATGTTAACCCTTGTGTGGTGTTCGTGTTTTTGTTACTCACCCAGTGTTCACGGGTCTGGTGGACCCACAACATGATTTGGTTTTTACAACAATAAAGCCATAACAATTTACATAAAAATACTTCACAGATATTGACTTTATCTCAATTACAAGCAATATAGACAGCATATATGGTTAATATTGACCATTTACCTCTGCTAGATCACATTTATCAATAAAAGTGATATTTGTTTTTTGTGATAAAATGTGATTTTTGTGTACTTTTAAATGTTCATCACAGAAAATGAGCCAAGGCCAATGAGTCTCACAGACTCGAACACCACACAAGGGTTCAAAACTTAGCTTCCAGTCTTTTCACCATTTTCTTACAGTTTAACCATTCCAAACATGCAAAATATCTCATTTAAATATGGCTGTTTGCAGCTGGAGTAATACATAATGTATTACATAATGACTCTTGGTTGATCACCCGCAAAGTGTGAAATGTTAACAGAAATAATTTGGCTGTGCCCGCAAAATATGCACTCATTCAAACCTGTCAAATTAGCTTAATCTAGATATTTGCTAATCAGTCTATAATGAAAGTTGGCTGAAATAATAATAATAATAATAATAATAATAATAATAATAATAATAATAATAATAATACATAAAACAGTGAATAAAATGGCAGTTTTAAAAATGAGCTCAGACTGTCTCCCCTGCCACTCATTTGAGTGAAATCTACACTGACAAACAAAAACTGGGACTCACTCTCTAAAAATTGTCACTTCGCAAGGCTTTCATAAAGCATGCATAACACCTTTACAAGCCAGACATTAGCACTTCATACAGCATTCGTAAAGGATGTCAATACTTTATGACTAGGGCCCTGTGTGTTTTTATGGCCTGTAAACCAGTCCTCCTGTGACGACATGCTATTGCAGCCTCCTCATCAAAGTCGCCATTTGAGCAATAATTAAACATCCTCAGTCATCCCATTGTAGTATCTGAGTCATCCCACCGATTATTAATTATGCAGCGGAGTGACACATTCAGCTTATATATTTATCAGATACATTCTGCAATATTCATCATAAAGTATGGGTACTATATCGGGTCCCATTTTACTTTAATTGACCCTAAAAATCTGTATAATCACACCGTAACTGCGCGAATGTGCTGCCGTCGTCGTTGTTTGTTATTTGAGCAATGATTAAAATGAAATGCCAGGAGACCAAAGCTCAGCAATCCAGCTGGACAAAAGACAGAAGAAACGGTCAACCTGGCAGCCAGCCTACAGCGGCATTATAACAGCAGGAATGCTTGAGTACAGTCTGGAGCAGAATTTTTCTCTCATACCAATTTGGAGCTCAGGGTTAGCAGCTACAGTTAGCACCAGGTTTAGTGATGGTCTTCATATTTCATCACACATGATATTCCCCGGGGCCTGTTTCCAAAGAAGGCCTGCAATATCTCCACTTATAATCCCTTGTTTCTATGTGCTGTTGAATTTGTTATTGTACAATTAAATTCTGTCCTGAATGGGGGAGAATTATAGTTTTGATGAAAATGCAGATTATTAGCATCAATGTTATTTTTCTTTCTTTTTTTGGTTTTTAACGTTAACTTCTTGCAAAATCTGACATTAGTGCATTATTTCCTGCTTGTACAATCGTCCCAGGTGTCTCATTGTATTACCAGAGCTGGCCTTTGACTCACCTCGATCAAACCTCACAAGTTTTTTTTAATCTGTAGAATTAAGTGAGTTAATGGTGTGAGCTAAAGTGTTCCTGTAGCTCAGCAATGTCCAGGGTGGTAATTACTAAAGCCATAAATGAGACAGCCACTCATCAGCATGGAATGTAGTCTCCCACCCCAATGTCTACGCATATAAAATCAAAGACCAAATTAAATTTGTAAATAAGACACATATCTTTGTGCAATGCGTTCTTCACATAACACATTGTATTTTCTCTCTCTAGTTTTCCTTGTACCCATAACTACACCTTTTTATCAACTGTTCTTTTTACCTTTTTTTAAATGAAGAACATGATTTAAAGAGACAAAGATTTACTGCATCCATATTAAACATTCCCGAAATGTCATACCCCCAAGGGACAAGGTCTATGTATCAGATCAAAGAAAACAAAATTATTAAATATATTTATCTTAGTGCGCTGAATTCTTGAGAATAAATTATTGTATTATTATTGAAACGGTTGTAAATGATAGTATTGTATTATCAGTATGTTTTTTTCAATGTCATGGCTCATGACTGAAGTTAGGGAAATTGTTGATTTAACACTGAACATTTTATACAGGGCTGCCTGTTATGTGAATGATTCAAAAAAAGCACTCGGGGTATTCTGTGGGCTTTATTTCCCATACTTAACGCTTTGAGATTCAACATTTAAATCCTTAAAGCGACATTTAAAAATCTACTGTAGCTAAGAAGACAGTGGAAACCGCACACTCCCAAGCGGGTATACAAATGTTCAAAGTAACACCCCCCCCCCAAATCAGACAAACAAAAATAGGTTTGTAGTAGATATAAACAGCAGTATATGCACACACGAGAGATGGTATATTTCTCACAGAAAATCTAAAGTTTGAGGATTTATCCATTTTCCTTTATTGGAGGTCATGTGAGTAGAGCCATATCTTTCTGTTAGCCTTTTGATAGCAGGTCTGTGAGGCATACATTACATCACTGACATTTAGCAGACACTCTTATCCAGAGCAAGTTACACAACATTTTTACATAGTATCCATTTTTACAGCTGGAAATATATACTGAAGCAATTTAGGTTAAGGGTACAACGGCAGTGCCCTACCTGGGAGTTGAACCTGCAAACTTCAGATTATAGTTAACTACACTGCCATCCTCACAGTAGGTTGTACTCTTAAGCAAAGTACTTAACCCAAATTGTTTCAGTAAAGTTGCCCTGGATAAAAGCATCTGCAAAAAATCAAATTAATCTAACCAGTTTATGAGGCTCAAAAAAAGCCCTCCTGAAAGCCCTCTTCCTCCAAAGCCTCAAGCACATACACATTCATTCACTTTAGGACAGAAATCCCTGAAAGAAGGCGGCTTTGTCTCTGAAGTGAGGTCTGTCTGAGGCTGAGAGCTCCTGTGCTGTATGATCGGATCAGTTGAAGGAGTGCGCGCTCCAAGTTTAACGCGATTACACAAGCGGGTGACGTGACCGTGAACGCTGACACCTCACCTCCTCTTGCCTTTCACGTGAAGGGGGGAGGGGTGGATGGGGATGTTGTGACCGTGATGTAAGAAGAGCACCTGCTTCTCGAGGTGGACTCAGACTGGTGTGACAGCTGCACTGTTTTCCCCACAGCCTCCGCTAGCGCAGGCTAACATGGGTTACCATTGACGAAATGAACGCTTGCAAAGCCTCCTTGGGTGTGTGTGTGTTTGTGTGTTTATTCTTGAAAATTAACAAAAATGTAAAAATCCCAAGAGGTCCTATTTCTATGTTGGTCAGAATAGTAACTGTGTGTTTTCAGTGCTATTGTCCAGAACATCGGTTTCCACAGATCCTATAGAGCGCGGGCCTCATTTAGCAATATTATGGTCGTAAAAATAAGCGTAGATATGAGCGTACCAACTTGTGTACGAAAATCTCATGTGTGATTCATCAAACTTGCGTAAACCACTGATTTGAGCGTAATTATGCTTGCAGGTTAATAAATCAGACTTGATCATATATTATTAAAGCTCACATAACCTAAATTTTCCAAAGAGCACCTTTTTGTTTTTCACCTGTTGACTCTGCGGTGCTCCGAACAAAAGTTATTTCTCTCATTATTTAGGCTGCACAACTATTGTGCCATCGTAGTTCATTGCATGGAATGTCGCTGTCTCACCACTGGAAAAAAGCTTACTGAAAGTCAAGGGCTGTCGTGAGATTTCATCGTACCTTACACACACATTTATTTAGATAAATAATTTTTTTTTTTAATTAGCGTAAAAATGGTCGTACGCACACTTTACGATCAGATCACGCATGAATGATAAATGAGGCCCTGTCTGTTTTCAGTGCCAAAGTGCAGTTCAGAACATTGGCTTCCACAGGATTTGACTCGGTCAAATCATCCAAGAATACACATTAGATGCATCGAAGTGGACTGTTTTAGCTTTGGATATGAGAATACAAATACACCCAATGTTAAGAAGGTGAAGCTGAGCATCTATCAGGTCTACAGCTGTTCAGAAGCAGAAACTGGCGGAGGACAAGCATGTGGCTACGGAACCCACAGAGCTAGCAGAGTGACACTGTGACAGAGCGGCTCCCAAACTGAATTTTTCATTCACATATTGAGAACATGGCTGCTGTTATTTCCTTCTCATGAATAGCACTCTGGTGGAATTACATTAATCCAGAATTCTGAGGAGATGCTGAAGAGAGGCTTAATTCAGTGAGATCAGTGTTGACATTCAGCCGCGCAATGACAAAACATCCATTGTAACCGGTGTCAAAACAAGCTGGAGTAAAGCTTACAAAATGCTATTGAACAATGGTCATACATGGTGGCTTCCCTGGCTTACTGCTGCAGTACTATACATGCAGAATAATAATAAGAATAATAACAGCTACGGGATATAGAGCTTATGGGACTACATTTGGAACCGAAAGGTTGAAGGTTCAAACCCCAGGAAAGACATAGATGGCAATGAAGCCAGATAATAGACTGTGAGTGCTTCAGTTAAGTTTTTAAAAGATAACATTAAAATGCACAAGGCTTCTTACTGCACCAGGATAAGGGTGTCCATCCATACAACTATTATCTAACCTACTTATTCCTGCTCAGGCTCCCCTCCCCCCTTCTAGTGTGGATGTGATGAATGGTAACGCTCATTCTTACAGGGAGGAGATACGCCGGCGGTCTAGTGTGGATGTGACGAATGTTAGCGCTCGTTCTTGCAGCGAGGAGGAGATACGCCGGCAGTCTAGTGTGGATGTGACAAATGTTACTGCTCGTTCTTACAGCGAGGAGGAGATACACTGGCAGTCTAGTGTGGATGTGACAAATGTTAGCGCTCGTTCTTACAGCGAGGAGGAGATACACTGGCGGTCTAGTGTGGATGTGATGAATGGTAACGCTCATTCTTACAGCGAGGAGGAGATACGCCGGCGGTCTAGTGTGGATGTGACGAATGTTAGCGCGCGTTCTTACAGGGAGGAGATACGCCGGCGGTCTAGTGTGGATGTGACGAATGTTAGCGCTCGTTCTTGCAGCGAGGAGGAGATACGCCGGCAGTCTAGTGTGGATGTGACAAATGTTACCGCTCGTTCTTGCAGCGAGGAGGAGATACGCCGGCAGTCTAGTGTGGATGTGACAAATGTTACCGCTCGTTCTTACAGCGAGGAGGAGATACGCTGGCAGTCTAGTGTGGATGTGACAAATGTTAGCGCTCGTTCTTACAGCGAGGAGGAGATACACTGGCGGTCTAGTGTGGATGTTATGTGACGAATGTTAGCGTTCGTTCTTACAGCGAGGAGGCGATACACCAGCGATCTAGTGTGGATGTGACGAATGTTAGCGCTCGTTCTTACAGCGAGGAGGAGATACGCTGGCAGTCTAGTGTGGATGTGACGAATGTTAGCGTTCGTTCTTACAGCGAGGAGGAGATACGCTGGCAGTCTAGTGTGGATGTGACGAATGTTAGCACTCATTCTTACAGCGAGGAGGCATACGGCAGCAGTCTAGTGTGGATGTGACAAACGTTACCGCTCGTTCTTACAGCGAGGAGGAGATACGCCGGCGGTCTAGTGTGGATGTGACGAATGTTAGCGTTCGTTCTTGCAGCGAGGAGGAGATACACCGGCGGTCTAGTGTGGATGTGATGAATGTTAGCGCTCATTCTTACAGGGAGGAGGAGATACGCCGGCGGTCTAGTGTGGATGTGACGAATGTTAGCGTTCGTTCTTACAGCGAGGAGGAGATACGCCGGCGGTCTAGTGTGGATGTGACGAATGTTAGCGTTCGTTCTTGCAGCAAGGAGGAGATACGCTGGCGGTCTCAACGTCAGGTCTCTTTTGGAGGCCTGTGGGTTTGATTGTAAATCTGCCGGCTTGATCTGCTCCAGCGGCAGCTGCGGGCAGATTCCTGCTGAAACCTGACACCGTCGCAGGATCCCCACAGAGAGATTGAGGGGATGAATTTGGGATTTGGGAGGTGGGGAGGGGGTGTTACAGATTTCAGTTATGGCACATCCCATCTTAGATGGAGAGCCTCCCGTGTGAGTCTTATCTGTTTAAAACAACCCTGGACCCAATACAAATGACAAATTGTTTAAAGGGGAGTCTTGCTGGTGCTACTGGGTGGCGCGTGCTGTGAAAGCGGTGTTCTACTGCCTGGACTGACCCTGTGGGCTAGGGTCGTATCCCAACCCTGCCGGTGCCAACTGTGGCCGGTAGTCCCACAGTGCAACACGTAATTGGCAGAAGCATCCAGCGTTAGAGAGGGTTCAGGCGACTGGGATACGCTTCTGATCGCTCCCTAGTGACTACTGCTGGTCAACAAGGTGCCTGCAGTCTGCTTGCTATAGCTCAGGGGTGGGGAATCTTATCCGAAAAGGGCCGGTGTGGGTGCAGGTTTATGTATTAGCCCGGCACTAAGACACCTGATTCTATGTATCAAAGGTCTTAATTTAAGACCATGGCTGTGTCCGAAAACGACCCTTACACCCCTTTGAGGGCGCATATTTGAGTCCACTTCGTCAAAAAGCTTTTCAGTGGGGACTTTTTCTCACAAATGAGGGCACTTAAGATACCAGGATGAACCCCTTATTTCCGGGGTTTTGTTGAGGGAATTCAGGAGAACTCATCCAACAATTTCAGTAAGTAACCTGGAAGTAAAAACATAAAAGACATAGAGCGTATATGCATATCTATGGTACAAGATAGGTTCATATTACAAACTACACTTTTTTTGTTGTTGTTAATTCTATCTTCAATCTACACTTTGTAACAATTGTTATATGTTAACTGATTGATATTCTCAATTAAAAAAAAATAAAAAATAATATTACGAACTACTTCCCCACGAGTTTGGAAAGATTTCTTACACAAACTGCTTGCAAAGTGAGGGGACAGGGCACATAGTAGACAGGGGTCTGAGTGGACAGGGGACAGTGGACAGGGAAGAGGGGTCGTATTCGGACACAGTCCAGGAGTAGTTAACTAGTTGAATCAGATGTCTTAGTCCTGGGCTAATACCTGCACCCACATCGGCCCTTTTCGGATAAGATTCCCCACCCCTGCTATACGTAGCTGCACCTCCATTTGTCTCCTACCCGGAAGCATGTAAAACAGCCTGTACGTTTCAAGTACAAGTAGTTGCATGTACAGTATACAATGTACCTGATGTTTGCGTTTTGCGTCAAAACATTAATTCATATGTAACAATTAATATGTAATGAATAGATCATTTTCCGGGGCAGGAGGGATAGGAGGGGGTAGTGGAGGAAAGGAGGATGCATTTTTTGAGTATTGGGACGCATCCCGTGTCTTCCGTCCACTCATGTCCATGGTGTGAAAATGAGCATGTGTGCTTCCCAATACTCTAAAAATACACCCTCCTTTCCTCCACTACTACCACCTCTCCTCCGTGCCCCGGAAACTGATCTTTGTGGCATGATCTAATTTGGCTACATATTACTTACAAATAGTTACAAAATGATTAATGTCTCGACACAAACCGCAATGTCAGGTACATTGTATGCTGTACATGCAAATACTTGTACTTGAAACATACGAGAAGAGTGGTAGTGGGGGAGTGGAGGATATTGGGACGCAGCCCATGACATGGTTAGGAGGAGGGTGCGAGCTTGTCTCCAATCGCCAGCATCGGCTGCAGAGATTGGATGAGAAAATGGGGAGCTGCGCTGTACAGTCGCCAAAGACTATGACTGTAAACTAATTGGAAAGTGTTATTCAATCAGTGCCGTCCCCCCTCCCTCCATATGAACATAATTTAAAAAATGACCCCCTGCATAAACTGACGCCAGAAATCCACCAAGCCAACTGCAAAATGTCACTTTTGTAACACTATAATATATTGTATAATATGCACTAGACTGACTGAGAATGTTCCCTAGCGGTGGCCTGAAGTGAGGAGAATGATGGGGCTTTGCTTGGCACAGGATGAGACAGGCTTAAGCCTGCATTTGGAATAATGCGCACGACGGTTCATCCGTTTTCAGTGGAACATCCCAAAGCACGGCGTGAGCCCTCCATCCATCAGCATTTCCCCTTCACTTTCCTTTTATTCACAACAGAATGCTAAAATTAACCGTTTTGTTGCGAACACATTTTTTTTCCCCCCAGAGTTGGTCATCCCCCAGAGTAGGGCGGCAGTGTAGTATAATGGGTAAGGAACTGGGCTTGTAACTGAAAGGTTGCAGGTTCAATTCCCAGGTAGGACACTGCCGTTGTACCCTTGAGAAAGGTACTTCACCTGCATTGCTTCAGTATACAGTCAAGCCGGAAAGTCTCCCCACCCCTTTCACCTTCTCCACGTTTTATTACGTTACAGACATATTCTACAATAGATTGAGTTCATTTTTTGTCTCAAAATTCTACACAAAATAGCCCATAATGACAAAGTGAAAACAGGTTTTTAGACATTTGTGCTAATTTACAAAAAATCAAAATGTAAAATATCATATGTACACAAGTGTGCACACCCTTTGATATGACACCCAAAAGTGAGCTGAGGTGCATTTTGTTTCCACTGATACTGCTTGAGATGTTTCTACAACTTAATTGGAGTTCACCTGTGATAAATTCAATTGATTGGACATGATTGGGGATTGCCAACACCTGCCTATATAAGGTCCCACAGTTGACAGTGCATGTCAGAGCAAACTCCAAGCCATGGGGTCAAAGGAATTATCTGCAGACCTCAGAAACAGGATTGTGTCAAGGCATAGATCTGGAGAAGGGTACAGAAAAATCTCTGCAGCTTTACAGGTCCCAAAGAGCACAGTGGGCACCATCATTCGTAAATGGAAGAAGTTTGGAACCACCAAGAATCTTCCTAGACCTGGCTGCCCGGCCAAACTGAGCAATCGGGGAAGACGGGCCTTGGCCAGGGAGGTGAGCAGGAACCCGAGGGTCACTCTGACGGAGCTCCAGCGTATCCTTGTGGAGATGGGAGAACCTTTCAGAAGATCAACCATCCAGGCAGCACTCCACCAATCAGGCCTTTATGGTAGTGGCCAGACAGAAGCCCCTCCTTAGTAAAAGGCACATCACAGCCCGCTTGGAGTTTGCTAAAAGGCACCTAGAGGACTCTCAAACCATGAGAATCAAGATTCTCTGGTCTGATGAAACCAAAATGGAACTTTTTGGCCTGAATACCAAGCGTCACATCTGGAGGAAACCAGGCACCGCTCATCACCTGGCTAATACCATCCCTACAGTGAAGCATGGCGGAAGCATGGCGGTGGCAGCATCATGATGGGGATGTTTTTCAGCAGCGGGAACGGGGCGACTAGTTCTGATAGAGGGAAAGATGAATGCAGTGAAGTACACCGAGATCCTTGAAGAAAACCTGCTCCAGAGCACTCTGGACCTCAGACTGGGGCGAAGGTTTACCTTCCAACATGACAACGACCCGAAGCACACAGCCAAGAGAACAAAGGAGTGGCTTCGGAGAAAGTCTGTGCATGTCCGTGAGTGGCCCAGCCAGAGCCCAGACCTGAATCCAATTAAACATCTGTGGAAAGAGCTGAAAATGGCTGTGTACCGACGCTCCCCATCCAACCTGACGGAGCTTGCAAGGATATGCCAAGAGGAATGGGCAAAAATGTCCAGAAACAAGTGTGCCAAGCTCGTAGCTTATTTCCCAAGACGCCTTGAAGCTGTAAACGCTACCAAAGGTGCAGCAACCAAGTATTAGGCTAAGGGTGTGTACAGATATGTAACCCCTAAATAACCTATTTTTGTCAGTAAAATAAAATTGCATATTTTCTAAAAACCTGTTTTCACTTCGTCATTATTGGCTATTGTGTGTAGATGTTTGAGGCAAAAAATGAACTCAATCTATTGTAGTATAAGTCTGTAACGTAATAAAACGTGGAGAAGGTGAAAGGGGTGGGGAGACTTTCCGGCTTGACTGTATATCCAGCTGTATAAATGGATACTATGTAAAAAATAAAAGTTGTGTACGTCGCTCTGGATAAGAGCGTCTGCTAAATGCCTATAATGTAATGTAATGTAATGTAATGTCATCAAAATGAAAGAGTAATTGCTTGCACTGGAAAAAATTTACCAATGCATTTATTACAGTTTTCAAATTAAGAACACATATCTGCTCCGTAAAGACTTCTGTAATAAAATTGTAATAAAAATGGCAATTTTGTCAGCCTGCATCAAACTACATCATAGTGAAAATAAAGAAATGCTGCAAATCACTTTCCTATGTGCCACAAGAATACAGCTAACCAAATCCAACGAGCCACTTTCACCCACTAAACAATCCGCCTACCGACTTACATAGGCTGAATCATTACATTCCTATATGTAAATCTTTTTAAAAGCTTTCAAACATTGAACCTTGTATTCGTCACTGAGTAACGTGTTTGCCATTACCAGTGATAAGGACTGTATGTTAATTCCTCTAACCTATAGAGGCACTGTGCTGTGTATTGTCACCCTGCTTGGGTCATAACTAGG
Organism: Synaphobranchus kaupii; assembly: GCA_029718625.1. NCBI lineage: Eukaryota > Metazoa > Chordata > Actinopteri > Anguilliformes > Synaphobranchidae > Synaphobranchus > Synaphobranchus kaupii. The sequence goes on along the minus strand of CM056385.1, from coordinate 29,019,502 downwards.
CTCGCCGGCCTGTGTATAGATCTGGATGTCTATGGCTGCTGGGCGGCTCGTTCGGTCGAGGCACCGTGCCGCGGTGCATGGATGAGCCCCGTGGTCTGTGACCGAATTCGGATTGTGCCAATGCCGTCTGTGGCTAGTAGCCCAGCAGGGGGGCGATGCGTAATTGCCGATTGCGTCGCCCAGACCAGAGTATGGCTGGGTTCACTCGGCCCGCATTGGTCTGGCGACCCCACCGGGTGATTGGGCGCCCACGGTCTGCACGCAGGTACATAGGGTGGTCTTCCTTTGATTCTACTCTGCGCGAGTTTGGCTACGTTGAGCAGGGAGAAAAAGGTGGCCTCACCACGTGTCTCGGAGGTTGCACTGAGGTAAGACACCTTTGTGTCCCGTGCAGTGGACTTGTTCCGTGAAAACGGCTGGGGATTGGATATACGCAGCCCCACGTCGGGTGGCAAATAATATATTTTTTTACAAAAAGATCTGGATGTTTTCCTGCCCGCCGTTGGCTGCCGGTCTGATTGCACGTAGGCGTCAGCAAATCGAGCAACGTGATTAATAAAGGAGCTGCAAAATCAGTAGTATTATATCACACCAAGAAGGCAACTGTGATCATACCATAGCTGTCGACAACAGAGTGTAAAATGTCAACATTATAACTCTGTCACTTAGTGATGGCCTGTGTGTCTGGCTGTTACGTGGGCGTCTGCAATCTCACACACGGAACGGAATAATTTTATCTGACCATATGCAAAGCAAATGTGGAAACATTCGACTGGTTACTTGCCCCTGAGGTGAACATATGCATGTGACAAAGTGCTATGATGAGGGCTAATGGATAGTTTCAGATTGTTATCTGAATTTGAGCACATTAGTACGCTGTTCGGGATGGAATCTCAACCCACACATGCAACTTAAGCGCGCGTGGACTTTGAGCGCCACAACTCTCTCACAAATGAAAACAATATCCAGAAGAGCGAGGGCCATACGGGGGAGTAGTTAGTTGATCTTTATGGTTTCACGTTTCCCTTGATCGTCAATACCCAACATGTTGATTACACTGCAGCCGGATTCACTCTTTTTTCTAAATTCAAATTTTCCCATCAGTGCATCGCCATTGAGAGTGAAACTGCTGTCGGATCAGACCTGAGCTTCATTTTATCCTACCGTACTGCCCTTGAAAGAGGATTTTTGTACTTTCTCAATACAGAAAACAAGACACACCTTTATAAGATAATCACATAACAGTGTAAGGCAGGAACCTTACAGTAGCCATGCACAAACCGACAATCAAGAGGACAGCATTAGCAAGAATAATAAAAGACAGAAGCCTTTCCATTTGAATGCTTATGGTGACTGATGTTCATTGTACTGCAGAACCAGCATTGGAACCTAAAATGTGAAAGTAGCCTAATTTTTCAAACTCTCCAATTTCTCTGTATCAGAACCATTAAAAAAAGGCCACAATTTAAATTTTTTTATAAAAATAAACAATGTTCCACATGACCAAAAGGTTCCACAGTATTGACACAGTCACTGTGCACTTACCAGTGAAATGTTGTAAACGTTATTCATAATGAACAGTTGAGCTGTTTGTCATTTCACTGGCCTGTACTCATCAAAATGTGTCCTTAAATTTGAAAGTAAATTCAGTCTTTACACTTTTTCTTCACAAACTCAGTTTGGCAAAGTAGTTTAAGTGATTTCTGAACTCACTGAACTGTGTTTGTAGTGAAAAAGAAAAAAAAAAAAAAGTATCGCTATTAATTGCAAGGCAAAGTTAAGGACAAATATCGAAGTACTCCCTGCCTATAACCGTTTTACAATATATGAATGACATTACATCATTTCCCAAAAAGGTTCCCATGAAACATGAACCTGTATGCTTTCCATGTGATTCTCTTGAACAGTAGAGCTACACTGCTTTTGTTATACATCCTTCTGTCTTCACCCAGTGAGGAATTATGCGGATGTATTTTTTCCACTTCTCAGGGGACTTTACCCATTCATAAGCACCAGCAGGTCTCTGGAGAATGAATGGCAGACAGGACAGAGAGAAGTGGAAGCTCTCTTGCTGGGGCCCGAGACAGACACGGTGCTCGACTGTCTCGACACTGGAGGCGAAACAAAGGGCCGCAATGAGCCCAACGGCCTGACCTCATCCTCAAACCTCCTTAAGCTGTTAACGGAACAGAGGACAGCAGAGACACTCCGTCCCCGTTTCCATGGCTACCGCCTTTCCTGAGTGAATCAGAGCGCTTCCCCTTTGGGCTGCCAGCTGGGGCTCCCGTAACCCACCTGGATACCTGGATCTCCGCTAAATTCCCCCTAAAACGCTGTGCTGTGAGGTATCTCCCCCCCCCCCCCCCTTCTGCAGAGTGATCAGTTAGGAATCTGCCGCACATCGCAGAGGCCCTGCAAACAGCCTCCATCCCGCATAATAATATTGTTATTCTGTTTTGTAATGCATTATTTATGCACCGGGGAAAGACACTTCCAAAATCCAAGCCGGTTTGCTGCGTTTACAGTTTTAGCATCTCTGGCGGCCCCGTGAAAGGATTTAGAGAGAGGCAGAGCTCTGTGAAACAGGATGTCTGAGGTCCCACAGCTTCTCCCCAAACCAGTCCTTCTCAGGACCTGAACACAGCTTCTCCCCAAACCAGTCCTTCTCAGGACCTGAACACAGCTTGACCCCGAACCAGCCCTACTGAGGTCCTGAACACAGCTTGACCCCGAACCAGCCCTTCTCGGGTCCTGAACACAGCCACTCCCCAAAGAAAGACGTATATGATATACAGGTAAGCTGTGTTCAAGTTGCAGTGGACAAACGATACTTGCGATACTCTTCACACACATAGCCAAATGTGGGAAATATTGCTGCACTGTATCTTGCCATGCTGTGCTCCAATGTATACAAAATTTCAAAAGCAAAATGTTAACAGATGAGATGAAAATTCACTGGCAGTTCGAAATATCTGTTTGTGGACAGTTTTTTTTTTTTTTTTTTTTTTTGCAACAAGTAACACATAAGCTCAAGAGGCTAGAGTGAAAATTTCCCCAGCAAGACATGGTGACACAGAAAACACAGCTCTCTGCACTCTGCAGGGGTCCTAGTATTGCCATGCGCACAATAAACATAAATCACCAGTTAAATTCCCTGGAGATCAATTACCCATAACTTAATTTTTCATAACTCCCATGGCTGTAAAATGCAAGTTTTTTTATTTATTTCTTAATGCTTTATCTAAACCCCAGTGTCTTGTGAACACTGAGGGAACACTAATCTTAATCTGAAGGAGTTTGACTGTAGTCAATATTTTCCTTGATTTAAAAATAATCAATTACTAATAAAGTGTTTGCAATTGCATACTGTATGTCTATAAAGAAAGTAAGTAAGGATAAATGTTGTCCAAATGTTGAATGCAGGCCAGTCTACTGGGCTGTGAATATAGACCACTGTCCATTTCCAAAGCCGTCTGCTGTGGGCAAAATCAAACCCTGTGCAGTTTGGTGAGAGCCACCAGATGGGAAAGAAGACCCCTGATGTGGCAGTTAACAGTGCATTCTGGGAGCCCACTACTGCTCTAAGGGGAATAGCATCGCTGTTAATGAACACTTTCTACAAATAGTCTGAAGACCTTTGAGACCAAATCTAGCTTAATTATTCTTTTCACCAGCTGAGAGTGACATCAGTTTCCTGTAAAATGTGGTTCTGTGTCTATATCCTCTAGGAAAAACAACACTCCCAATTTGGGGTTGACTGTCAAAATATGAGGAAAAGAATGGAGACATCGCTTCAATGTCTCTGAAAACGTAAGCATGTGAAACTTTTTAGCTAAATCGCTAAATCATCAATCGGCAGTTTTATAATTTGATAGACATTATTGTCGGAAATCAAATCAACAGTAGCGTAAATTTCATTAGCACGCGCGAACACGAGCAAGAACCTTTCCTGAAAAACTTTAAATTCAGCAGACACTGTTACAAAGGTCATTATCAGTTTGTGAAATCATATTACCAACCAGTAAGAGATGTCTCCACTGGCTTAATAAAGTTATCCAAGTCTGCCATCGCAGCAGGTGAAATAGAAGGAGAAGCATCCAACAATGGACAGATTGAGTGTCCGGCAGGGGTTGTGGGTGAGATAGAAGGATCTTGAGGGAGGGAGGGTGGAGTCCATATGGAGTATATTTTTGTTTATCACGGCAGCTTAGGTAAGAACCATCTGCTGATGGAGATGTGTTCCAGTAGGTCATGCCCCTTTTCCACAAATAACCTGGTGGAACTGGCTATAAGCACAGCACCTGTGGGTGTTCCGCCCTCTCCCAAACAGATTGTTTACATTGTATTATGTAAGATGCTGCTGAATTGGTATCTTATCGCGTGTAAGATATTAGTTCCTGAAAATAGCATGCATGATGCACACGCAGTGCAATAATGATTGACAGCCACGATGGCGCAGCGGTAAAAGTGCCGACTTTCAGTCGGTGCAGTTGCACACCGAGGATCAGGCGTTCGCGCCCTGGTCCTGCCAGATCCGAGTATGGCCGGCACCTTGAGGGAGTGGCAATTGGCGGCCGCTCCCCGGGTGGGCGGAGGGACTCGGCGAGAATTGTTGCGCACAAGCGGCCCCGGGCGAGTTGGAATCGCGGTCAGGAGCTCAAGCACTTGCTACACAGGGAATTGAATAACATAGAAACTAATTTTAAAAGATTATAATAATGCTGCAGTTTTAACCCTTACAGGCTATGTATGTATTTATTTATAGATTTTTTAATAAAGTATTGGGCTATTAATCCACCATCAAGTGTTATAGGCACATTCCTTCTCCTATTATCTCACCAAGATGCTGGCAGGATCTGTCAGTAACTTCAAGGAGCCAAGCAAGAGACACATGCTCAATATAATGCTGCAACCCCTCTACAGATATCGCTACAGACCATGAAGGGTGAATGGTGCAAAAATACAGTATCTTGCTATGAAGCACTGATTGGCAAAATAGCTTGTGTTGTAATGTGCACAGCTTACCTGCTGTCCATGGTGTACACTGTGACTGGTCTAGAAGAGCAGGCTCTAAGTACTGCTCTGGATCTCAGCTTTAGGATACAAGTTGCTGCAAGTTTTTACAGGAAACAACGGCAAAGTTGTTAAAGAAACTGGCCAAGGACTGATTTTTGCATTGACTTGCTCATGTTAAATAAATCCTTCATCCTTGTGCAAACACAATGAACTAGAGGCATTGTAGTCCAAATAGCCTTTATGTCAGGGTGGTGCAGTGCGGAGCTGCGCCGTTCACTCTGCCAGGGGCCTTCGCGTCTGACACGGCTGCCGCAGCCATCTCATTAATCCCTGTTCACCAGCTGAACTTACAGCTGAGTGATGAGGCCCACTCTGCTGACTCACAACTTCCGTCCCGGGTGACAGTACGTCTGATAATTGTGCATCGCACTTCTGGAATTCTAACCACGGCTAGCACTGGCGCCGTCCCCATCTGTGCTTTTATACTTTCACAGAAGTAAAAAATGGGTTTGCAGAGATCAGTCTCAGGTCATAGGTATATCACTATATATATATATATATATATATATATATATATATATATATATATATATATATATATATATCAAACGTATATATTTGAAAACTATAACTATAAGAGTTCTTTCATTTGTGAAACAGGATTGAAAATGGTAGACTTAAGTAGGTCGATTTCTAGTTCAGTGGCACACTTTCACATGCATAATGCTGTGTGCACGGTCCATGAATTTGAAACAGTATAACTACAGAGCTGAGGCAGTGTGGTTTAGGAGCTGAAAGGATTTGGCTGTCCCAGGAGAGGCCCTGCTGTTGTGCCCTTAAGGTACACAGCCTCAACTGCTTCAGTAAATATGTCTGTACTGTACGGTAAAAATCCTACCCGTGGCCTTGATTCAGTCATTTTACTCCATGGCCTTGATTCAGTCATTATACTCTATGAACACTTCCTTACACATAAACGCAAGGGCTCATTTCTTCTCTATACGCACACGGTTTGAGCTCCGATTGGGAACTCACCAAATTGTGTTTGCCTAGGAAAAACGCCTGCATTTCTTTGGAAGTGAAAATGAAGAACGGATGCAGTCTGAACACAGGCCACTGAACGAATAAAGAGGGGGCCATGCATGTTTGGCCCGGGAGTGCACGGCCCATATTCATAAAGTGTTTTAGAATAGGAGCGCTGATCTGGGATCAGTTTTTCTTTTGAGCTCATGGCGGATAAGGGGAAAAGTGACCGCTCTCAGAGCTTTTATGAATATAGCCCCAGGGCTGTGTCCTGTAGGCTTCTGATCCCTGGTATAAGCACTTCCTGCTGGGCAAATGAGCGATAAGGCTGAAAGGAAGACACTGGTGTGAAATTGACTGCAGCCTTTTCATTGTGCTCTTGGAGCCTGTCCTACTAATTGCAGCAGCTGTATAAATAAGTGACGACGGGAATGAGGCGAAGCTTAATAAGTTAAGCATCTGTTCTTAAACGTCCTACAAAGGCTTCCATTAGCATAGCAATACTTCCTTCCCAATGCAAGGTGCTCTGTTATTTCTGCATTAAGGCAGAGTGCATTTAAACATTGTCACCGAAAGCACACACATCCACACTGACATGTCTGAATGTAAACTGAATGGAGCCGGAAATTTACGTCCAGAGACCTGCTTCAAGCTCCTACAAGCACACACACACACCTACACACACACACACACACACACATCCATGCACACTAACAAACATACACAAAACTGCTGATATTAGCTGCTAACTGTATTAATTGTACAGCTGATTAAGACAGCGAGCAGAGAAACTGGTTTTGCTTTATGTGTTTATTTGTAGAAATGATATGATGGTTGCATTCTGGGATGATTGGATTCAATTTGCCTTATGGGTTAATGGAAGGAATAAAAAACGACATTTCTCTTGAATCAGTTTTAACATCCTCCATGATTTGCTGGTTTGGGAATCTCAGTTTAAAGAATAGGATGAAACTGAGGAGTATTGTAAGGATGAGCTGCGAGATGATTGGTGTTGATCTTAACCATCTCTTCTCACCTCTAACAGGTGTGAAAGGATCAGTCCATAGTCCATACTCATGGATCACCGGCTCCTTCTCTTTAGTGAGTTCCAGCTGTTCCCATCTGGGCTCAGATATGGAGTCCCTAAGTCTGGGACCAACAGGTGCAGGAATTATTTCATCCCAGCAGCTATTGCTCTTATGAACAGTGTTTGCAATGGTGCAACGTATGTTGGTCGCGATATTTATTTATTTTATTTTTATATAGATATATGGTACATGGATATTTTCTTTTGTAGTACGGGAATAGGGTTAGGCTGTGAGTCCTTATTGCTGAGTGTTACTGCTGTAAGTGTTAATATGTTATTGTGTATATCATTATGTGTATTGTTCTGGTCATGTGTCTTGTAAAACATCAGTTTTTATTTGTGCACCCCCCCTCCATCTAAGATGCATTCACTTTTTAAAAGGTAATTCATTTTACTTGTTCTTCCTATGGCGATTACCAACATCAATTCACCATATGAAAAAAGCACGCCGTTGGTCTTCTCAGTGAAAAGCCATACCTGTTTTTGTACCCTGAAACTATATCAGAACAATTTTCTCATTAGCTCATTTATTCGGTAATTAGAATGGGAACAAGGGAAACCACTCCCCATTTAGCTACCTTTAAAGTAATTTGTCGTGGGCCAAAACCAGGGCCATGATCAATCACAAAAACAATGGCCCATACAGGTGGCATTTAATCAATTACAATTATATTCCACCATTAGAGGAAACAATGAATATAACGGCTGCACTATAACTGCTATGTAGGACTATGGTTGTCGGAGAATGGGATGGCAATGGGACGATAAAACCCTTACACTGTGGGCTTTCTTTCTACTTTCCTTTTCTATTATTCTTTTCACACTGAATATAAAAAGACTATCATTGGTCTGAAGGATGTTTTACCAATTCAACCTATATTTTCTCTGAGAACATCAGCACTAGATTACAATGTCTATTTATTAACAAGATTTATGCTTTGAATTCAGCATTTTACAAAAACCAATAATAATAATTAAAAACAGTGAAGGGGTAAACCTCTCCCCTGTTGGGTTTATTTAAAAATGCACATACAGCTTCACCCACTGTGGAATAATACATACATGGACACTTTCAAACACATTTTTCTTTCTTCTTATTAATCAAAACACAAAAATAGAAACGCAATGAATACACCGCAGGGCCACAATGTCTGCTGGTATTCGCCGCGTTTCAGCACGAGTGATTAATCTAAGTCACTGACTGGCTAAAGAGTCCATGCACCTTGTTCTCAAAGCCTTAATTGGTTGCAGATTGACAGGAAACCACAAATACCTGCAGGCACTGTGGCCCACCAGGACACCCCTCTCTTAAGGCGTCTTCTTTCTCTCCCTCACTCTATCCCGGCCCTTTAGCTCCTCTCCCTCGCTCTCTCTCTTGCTATTCCCACAGTCACTGCATGTGAATACACTGCTTCACTATGCTGTCCTGGTTTAGAAACCATTTGAATCTGATGTGAGCTAACAAATGTACAAACTAACTATGTAAAATGTAAAAGCTAACTATGTACAAACGGTTCTTTAATTTCTAAACGGTAATATGGATGAAAATACCCTCAAATTATAGCTGACAGTCTGCATTCCAACCTCATTGTCATTGTATCCTTTCAAACTCAAAGTGCGAGAGTACAGAACCAAAATAACAAAAAATGTGTCACTGTCCAATGAATTATGGTGCATATCATATCACTGTATATCAGAAAAACTCACATCTGTTCAACAACTCTGAAGTGCAGGAAGCAGAGTCATGAAGGGGAATTATTTCAGAGGGACGGAGAGGACAGGACTCAATCAATGCGTGCCCTGAACTTAGACTCAAGATCAAATGCAGGTTTTTATGAATTGATCACCCAAATTAACATTCCTTAACTGTATTCAAGAAAAAAAAACAGGGGTCACCTGCTTCTTTTATTTCTTAGTCAAGGTTAAGGACAAATGTTGATTGAACTGAGACACCCAAAGAGGGGGGGGGGGGGGGGGGGGTTGGTGGTTGAGGGTTGGGTTAGGGTTGGTCGGTCAATGCCGGGGTTAATTTCTGCCGGAGTAAGACCTGAATACCAACAAAGAACATTTGCATTTTTGAAAGAGTTGGCTGTTACCCCACGAATAATACTAATAATAATAATGAATTACTATTATATTATTATTATTATGATTATGTTTGTTTGGTGCCTGGGTGTGTATGTGTGTGTGTGTGTGTTTTGTGCTTGGTTGTATATGTGTTTGGTACCTGGGTGTGTGTGTGTTTGGTGCCTGGGTGTGTGTGTGTGTGTGTGTGTGTGTGTTTGGTTGTACATGTGTGTGTGTTTGGTGCTTGGTTGTATATGTGTTTGGTACCTGGGTGTGTGTGTGTGTGTTTGGTGCCTGGGTGTGTGTGTGTGTGTGTGTGTGTGTTTGGTGCTTGGTTGTATATGTGTTTGGTACCTGGGTGTGTGTGTGTGTTTGGTGCTTGGTTGTATATGTGTTTGGTACCTGTGTGTGTGTGTGTGTTTGGTGCTTGGTTGTATATGTGTTTGGTACCTGGGTGTGTGTGTGTTTGGTGCTTGGTTGTATATGTGTTTGGTGCCTGGGTGTGTGTGTGTGTGTGTGTGTGTTTGGTACCTGTGTGTGTGTGTGTGTGTGTTTGGTGCTTGGTTGTATATGTGTTTGGTGCCTGGGTGTGTGTGTGTGTGTGTGTGTGTGTGTGTGTGTGTGTGTGTGTGTGTGTGTGTGTGTGTGTTTGGTACCTGGGTGTGTGTGTTTGGTGCTTGGTTGTATATGTGTTTGGTACCTGGGTGTGTGTGTGTGTGTGTTTGGTGCCTGGGTGTGTGTGTGTGTGTGTGTGTGTGTGTGTGTGTGTTTGGTGATTGGTTGTATATGTGTTTGGTACCTGGGTGTGTGTGTGTTTGGTGCTTGGTTGTATATGTGTTTGGTACCTGTGTGTGTGTTTGGTGCTTGGTTGTATATGTGTTTGGTACCTGGGTGTGTGTGTGTGTGTGTTTGGTGCTTGGTTGTATATGTGTTTGGTACCTGTGTGTGTGTTTGGTGCTTGGTTGTATATGTGTTTGGTGCCTGGGTGTGTGTGTGTGTGTGTGTGTGTGTTTGGTACCTGGGTGTGTGTGTGTGTGTGTTTTGTGCTTGGTTGTATATGTGTTTGGTGCCTGGGTGTGTGTGTGTGTGTGTGTGTTTGGTACCTGGGTGTGTGTGTTTGGTGCTTGGTTGTATATGTATTTGGTGCCTGGGTGTGTGTGTGTGTGTGTGTGTGTGTGTGTGTGTGTGTGTTTGGTGATTGGTTGTATATGTGTTTGGTACCTGGGTGTGTGTGTGTTTGGTGCTTGGTTGTATATGTGTTTGGTACCTGTGTGTGTGTTTGGTGCTTGGTTGTATATGTGTTTGGTACCTGGGTGTGTGTGTGTGTGTGTTTGGTGCTTGGTTGTATATGTGTTTGGTACCTGTGTGTGTGTTTGGTGCTTGGTTGTATATGTGTTTGGTGCCTGGGTGTGTGTGTGTGTGTGTGTGTGTGTTTGGTACCTGGGTGTGTGTGTGTGTGTGTTTTGTGCTTGGTTGTATATGTGTTTGGTGCCTGGGTGTGTGTGTGTGTGTGTGTGTGTGTGTTTGGTACCTGGGTGTGTGTGTTTGGTGCTTGGTTGTATATGTATTTGGTGCCTGGGTGTGTGTGTGTGTGTTTGGTGCCTGGGTGTGTGTGTTCGGTGCTTGGTTGTATATGTATTTGGTACCTGGGTGTGTGTGTGTGTGTGTTTGGTGCCTGGGTGTGTGTGTGTTTGGTGCTTGGTTGTATATGTGTTTGGTGCCTGGGTGTGTGTGTGTGTGTGTGTGTGTGTGTGTGTGTTTGGTACCTGGGTGTGTGTGTGTGTTCGGTGCTTGGTTGTATATGTATTTGGTACCTGGGTGTGTGTGTGTGTTTGGTTGTATATGTATTTGGTACCTGGGTGTGTGTGTGTGTGTGTGTGTGTTTGGTACCTGGGTGTGTGTGTGTGTGTTTGGTGCTTGGTTGTATATGTGTTTGGTGCCTGGGTGTGTGTGTGTGTGTGTGTGTGTTTGGTACCTGGGTGTGTGTGTGTTTGGTACCTGGGTGTGTGTGTTTGGTGCTTGGTTGTATATTTGTTTGGTGCCTGGGTGGGTGTGTGCGTGTGTGTGTTTGGTACCTGGGTGTGTGTGTTTGGTACCTGGGTGTGTGTGTTTGGTGCTTGGTTGTATATGTGTTTGGTGCCTGGGTGTGTGTGTGTGTGTTTGGTACCTGGGTGTGTGTGTTTGGTGCTTGGTTGTATATGTGTTTGGTGCCTGGGTGTGTGTTTGGTACCTGGGTGTGTGTGTTTGGTGATTGGTTGTATATGTGTTTGGTGCCTGGGTGTGTGTGTGTGTGTTTGGTACCTGGGTGTGTGTGTTTGGTGCTTGGTTGTATATGTGTTTGGTACCTGGGTGTGTGTGTTTGGTGCTTGGTTGTATATGTGTTTGGTGCCTGGGTGTGTGTGTGTTTGGTGCCTGGGTGTGTGTTTGTGTGTGTTTGGTGCTTGGTTGTATATGTGTTTGGTGCCTGGGTGTGTGTGTGTGTGTGTGTGTTTGGTTGTATATGTGTTTGGTGCCTGGGTGTGTGTGTGTGTGTTTGGTGCTTGGTTGTATATGTGTTTGGTGCCTGGGTGTGGGTGTGTGTGTGTTTGGTGCTTGGTTGTATATGTGTTTGGTGTCTGGGTGTGTGTGTTTGGTGCTTGGTTGTATATGTGTTTGGTGTCTGGGTAATGATTATTTGGCGCTCACCTTGGTTGCAGTACTTCCCCCTGTAGCGTGTGAGGGAGCAGTCGCAGTTGACCTCCCCCTGCTGGACGGAGCAGAAGCCCCCGTTCAGGCATGGGTTCTGCTTGGCGCACAGGTACTCCAGATCGCTCTCAATGCCCTGGCTGTTAACCAGGGAGGGCGGTGTCTCCCCCACCTTCAGGTTGGCGATAAGGCCCAGGTACGGCGGCTCGTACTTGATGGTGCTGGAGGTGAGGGCGGAGAGGCGCATGTCCGGCGGTATCCCGCCGACAAAGAGGTCGCTCACCACCGCCATCTCCCGCCGCTTGGACTTGACCTCGGCCACCTTGGCCTCGCCGTCCAGCACCAGCATGGTCTCACGGTAATTGCGGGTGAGCAGGACCGTGTGCCAGCGCTCGTCGCTCACGGGCGTCTCCATGAGGAGCGTGGCGGGTTCAGCGCAGTGGATGGAGAAGCGGAGCTGCAGCCGCCCGCCGGTCACCAGGAGCTCCAGGAAGTCGCAGTTACCGCCGTCGTCCAGGTACAGCACCAGGCCCTTGCTGATGTTGGTCTTCATGCTAAAGCTGAGCTCGCCCGTCGCCCTGGCGTCCCAGAGCCCGTACCGCGCCCACTGCCCCGGGGTGCCCGTGAACTCCAGGGCTGTGGCCGACATCGCCAGCCCGGCCAGCACCAGCGGCCATAGCACGCTGCCCGCCGTCTTCCCCGCCATCTTCCGACCCCGATCCCTCTCCGTGCTTTTACCGTTTATCCAAATGCCGCAGAAGAGAGAAAAGGGTTCTGTATTTCTCTTTTTTGCTGGTCTAGCTGGTTATGTGGGCCTCCAGGGACGGTGGCAGCGGAGGGGTAGGGGGTGGGGACGGAGGGTGTCAGGGGGGTGGGGGGGGGGGGGTGGGGCAATATGCCGATCTGACAAATCCTGCTAACTCAGCACTTTTTCACGTCTTCGATACTCTCTTCTATCCAGATTCCCTTCTCATCCTCCCCATGGGGTGGGGCCTTTAGGAGACAAACAAGGGGGAAAAGAGGAAGGTAGACAGGGTGGATGTGATATTTCCCCACCGTTTTAAAAAAAAGTTTTTTTTAGATTTATTATCCAAACTGGATCTTCATTTTCAGCCTTCTAGAATGCAGGGGGAGAATTCTATCACAGGCTAATCAGCACAAAGGGGATCGGAGAAGGGGAACATGCTGTCCACTTCCTGCTTTTGTTCAAATGGACAGTCTCCAACTGCCCTCCTTCCAGAAATCTAGCTCAGAGCTCCGAGCTCAGCTTAAACCAACACGGCCTTCTCCATTCTTTCTGATCTGTGCTTCTGTAAGACACAAAAAGACAGTATGTTAAGCACTTTCTTCAAAAAGAAAGAAAAGTATTTCCTAGTTTATAGTGATAAAAACAACTAGTCATCCTTAAGGACTAAACACAACCTGTAAACTGACGCGTGACACTTCTTATCAAGTGCATTGAATACTGAGAACAGTGCAGTGGAGCGTAAAATCTATTCAGTCTAAAACCGGGCTCTCAACCTTCAGTCCTGGAGGACCACAGTCTCTGTTGTATTTTTTGTGATTTTCTTTCAATCAGCAGCCAATTTAGCCCTTGGAAACAAGCTGTGGAGACTCTTTAGCCAATCAATGATTTACATTATAAGCACTTAAGTGCAAGAACACATCAAAAACCAACAGATACAGCAGCCCTCCAGGATTTGAATGTGAGATCCCTGGTCTAAACAATATGGTGATCAGGCTAGGTCGGCTGCAGTGATGCCAAACAGCAGTTACAGTTAATAAGTCACAGTTAATTTTACTTATATTTCTAGAAAGATCATATAAATACATTTTTTGTAAACAAGCACACAGAAAAAACAATGTTTACTTCACCCTTTGATTTGCAAGTAGTCTAACTAAATCCCCAGCCATATATTGACATTTAGCTGCTTGTCTGCTACTACCCTCCTAGTGTAAATACTGTCATTTGTATTCAGTACACATTGCACTCTAGACATTCTTGAAATTCTTGAATTATTCTGTTGTCCACGATGCCAGAAAAAGTATCATAAGACAAATTAGGGTTTCTAGATTGGTTTGACCCAAAATAAATAATAACACTTAAAAAAATTATATATTATATAAATACAGTATATATATATGTATACATACATACACACACACACACACACACAGTTGCACTCAAAATTATTCAACCCCCTTCACTTTTAGCACACTTTATTGTGTTGTAGATTTAATTTTAAATTGATAAAATTGCCATTTTTGCCCATCAATTTACACTCAATAACCCATAATGACAAAGTGAAAACATGTTTTTAGAAATTTTTGCAAATGTATTACAAATCTAAAACTGAAATCTCTCATGTGCATAAGTATGCAAACCCTTTGCTTTAATGTATTTTTAAAGTATCATATTTCATATTTGGTCGAATATCCTTTGCATGTTACTTCCTGAAGTCTGTGACCCAACAACATCAAAAGACTCTTGATATCTTATTTTCTGGTACTCTTACAAGCAATATTATAACGTCTTTGCATTTGAATGGATCTCTATGAGAAATGGGGGGTGGGACTAGATTTAGCTGTAAATTACACTGGAACAGTATGGAAACACATGGTTGCCTAAATGGCTCTAAGTCATCAAGGGTCTGACGTATCAAACAAGCCTTAAATCATCACTCTGCTGCAAGAAATACAGTAGGCTAGATAGGGATGGATCACTTTAAGGGTTTCTTCTCCTGACTCATTTTCCTATAGAACTCTATGGGGAAAAAAATCAGGAAAAGAAACCCTTAAAGTGATCCATCCATATCTACTCCATATCTGGCCGTAGAGTAATGGTTTGGGGCTCGTTTGATACCTTAGACCCTTGATGACTTACAGCCATTTTGCCAGTCATGTGTTCCATACTGTACCAGCATAATTTACAGATTAATCTAGTCTCACCCCCAAATTCCCATAGAGATCCATTCAAATGCAGAGAGGTTATAGTATCGCTTGTAACAGTACCTGAAAATAAGATATCGAGAGTCTTTTGATGTTGATGGGTCACAGACTTCAGGAAGTAACAGCATGCAAAGGATATGCAACCAAATATGAAATATGATACTTTAAAAATACATTAAAGCATAGGGTTTGAATACTTATGCACATGAGTGATTTCAGTTTTTGATAATACATTTGCAAAAATTTCTAAAAACATGTTTTCACTTTGTCATTATGGGTTATTGAGTGCAGATTGATGGGCAAAAATGGCAATTTTATCAATTTCAATTAAATTCAATTCAATTCAATTTTATTTGTATAGCGCTTTTTACAGAGAACTGTCACAAAGACGCTGCACAGGGAAGACAGAAGGAAAATTAAATCTAAATCTACAACAGAATAAAATTAAAATTAAATCTACAACAGAATAAATAAAGTGTGCAAAAAGTGAAGGGGGTTGAATAATTTTGAGTGCAACTGTGTATATATATATATATATATATATATATAGCGGGTAGGATCAATAATAAAAATATATAGTTGTTAGGGAACCCTAGGCCATGGTCCCAGACCATGCTCTCAGTTTTCAAGTGTAAAGTCAGCTAGGTAGATAGATTGATCACTGTCTAAATCCCAGCTAAAATGTAGTCACAAATCAGAGGCAAAATAAATACAAGCAGTAGCCAGAGAGAAACAGATGACATTCGTTGGTCATTATCTTTATTGGGAATATCAAACCATATTTATTTATTTTGTTATATAAATGGCAACCTTTATATGAGGAGCAACGTGTCTGAAAATTATTCGGCCATAGAGAAGGGAATAATTTTAATTTATAGCACTGTGTAGCTCTACCTCTAGACTTACAAAATGAGGGCACTGTATTAAATAATGATTTATTTTACAATCAACATTATGATCAGACAATGGCAATAGGTAGCCATTTTTAGTCACTCCTGGAAATGCAGCAGGCTAGCTGCACACTGACTGAATGTTTGTGTATACTGTAGGCACTATAGCCAGGCATGCTAGTGCCAGTTTAGCACTGTGTAAACTCAACGTTTGCCAACATTCACTGTGCAGTCATTGCTACGCAATACAGTGTCAATACCAGAAGCATTGATTGAAACTTCAGCCGAGAAACACAGTTTGATATGGGATTTTAAATCTGTTCCCTATGCTATTTCTTGCGTGCTGTTTAAGAAGAAACTCGGAAAGGGAAATGAAAACATCCAACTCGTATCTGCTGAATAAGAAATGTGTGAGTGTTTACACAGTGCTAAAGTACTGGCTTGCAATGCTGTTTGCATTATCAAGAGTTCAGTTCATATACTGTATATACTGTTTTGGAGAAGTCACAAGAAGTGTTAGATTTGTTTTGTTATTTGCCCTAATAAATGTAAACATTTAAACCTGTTTGCTCACAAAAGAAGTCGAGTACATTTTCTGTGGATTGCATTTAAAAAACAAGCAAATGTTTGATCTTCAATTTTAAGTACCATTAGCGATAATAACACATGAGAAATCAGCATTTGTTGACAGTTTCCTTTTCTGTGAATTAAACAAGATTGCACTGGATCTTGATTTTAATGAAATGTTTATTTTTTTTAAAAACAGTATTGGCCTGTAGTCCACTCCTAATCCAGCCCAATTCTTTCTGAAGAGAGATTTATTGCTCCCTGCCAATTCTGTAATTAACCCATCATCAATGGGAACCAATCTCATAATTGCACTACAAAGCCCAGAAGGCTGTGCTGTTGAACATCGCCACGCGACTACCAGACATCTCCATTGAGTCTTGAAATTATTCTAAAGCAAATGAGCATTCCATCTCCAATTGCCTGAGGCTTGCAGTTCTGGGTAATACTTGTAGATGTAACTTCAGCAAACCAAATCATAATTAATCTGCTCATTGCTGTAAGAAGTTGTTTTGCTTTCTTGGGAAATAATAATGAAGAAAATCCAAAATTCTTGAGGAAAAAAAGGATTCTGCTTGACAGTATAAAACCTCCTTGACAACATAGAGCCTTCCGAGAGCTTCACTTAAAAGTTATTTTATTTTTTGTTTGCCTTGAATGTTGAATTCACACATTTTAAAGACTTGGCGTGACCACAACTGACTTTGGGACACTTCTGGATGTGATCCTTGACACTTCTGGATGTGATCTAAATAATACCCTTGCCCACAGAATCTGGAAATAATATTTCCTTGATGTCTCAGATTTTTGGGTCACGTATACTTTTAGAGAACCTTGCAGTCAAAGTGGCCTATTTGACCCTTTTGGTGTCTCCTTTAAGACCCTGTAATTATTGAACCCTTACATAACACAACCCATAGATAGCTACTACATCCATATAAAATACGATGCTGTAGATTATTTTTGTAGATTTTGAAAAGTATGTTACTGGATAAACACAGAAAAGCTCAGACCCCTGCACTGTGGGGGTCCGGTGGCTCTGTTATGATGTGGGGGGCATTTCCCAGCCATAGTTTTGGTCCACTTCTCCCCTTTGAGGGAAGGGTCACTGCAAATCAATACAAAGTTATTCTGAGTGATCACCTGAAATATGAAATATTTCTATGCTAATGGCTATTGCTATCTTGAGCCAGCAGAAAGCGCTTGCGCTAGAACCACCACAAACCTGGTCTAAAGTCATGTCGCAGTTGTTTACATGTTATTTTAACGGCGCATATAAGTGTGTCTACATAGGCGTGTGCACAATGCGTGTACCCTCCTGTCTGTTACACACAGGGGCGTGCACAAGCATGACTAAAATATCAAGATTACAATGTGAAATATTATTATTGTGTAGGCTATATCAAAAAATGCATAATAAAAAAAGGGTCCATAGGTCAAAGACCACATGCCTGTCCCTCAGCTCACTCCATCAACATCCAGGTGATGTGCGATGGTGCGGGACAATGGCTATCCATTAAAAAGGAGCTGATAACACCTATATCAAGCCTAATGCGTGAATTGTCATTCAATGGAAAACTTGCGCACTGCAATAGACGGACATTTGAGTTCTGAAAATACGCTTCAGATGTCATTAGCCTACAATACAGCTCTGTTTATCTAGGAATACAGCCTGTAAGTAAATAGAATGGTTGTGACTGAAAAAAGTTCAAAACCTTGTCCAGTGAATATTGCATTTATTGTTTTTCAAATAGCCTAGGCTACAGCGGATTCGCTGTGAATAAAGTTTCTTCAATAGTCATATGGTTAAAAAAACAGAGATAAATGTCACCATGTTAACTGAATTGTAACCATAGCTATTCTTCGTCCTTCATATTTTTTAAATTACAGTGACAAGGTTTCCATACTCTCAGCTTATTAAAACACCACTGATTTCACCTGTTATTCCATAATGGAACAAAAGATTTTAAAGAGAACTAAGCGTCTAATTAGAAACGAAAACAAATTTGCAGCACGTTACACAATTAATTTACAATTAATTTTAATGCCATTATCTGCATGTCCGCTTTACAGGAGCAGGTCTGTTTCCCCTTCTGTAAATTGCACTTTTCCTGGTCTTCCTGGGAAAGTGGATCGTTTTAAAGCATTACCCTACCAGTAAAACAGGTTGGTCACATTTCCATAAGCAGGACATTATAAAACAAGGGAAAATATGCTGAACCTATGGGTTGCCAACCTGACAGCTTTATTGTATTTAGTGTCATCATTAAGGCAAAATAACGTTATTTATGTTATTAATCAAAATTAGAATGCAGGTAGCCTAATGAACTTCGGATGAAGCTTGAGCATGAGTTCATTGCATAATCAAACGGAATTCGTTAAACAAGCAGGCTAATTTGGCGTTTTCTAAGGTGAGACGGAAGCCATTGGTCGCTTATTCTCAGCTGTTGCAGGTGGTTTTAACGAAATTTAACCGCATATATTTTGTAAACAGCATTGTCAGGAATTACCGGGAACTCATAATGGTTAGTCCGAATCATATTGATCATAGGCTACTATTGATCCATATAGCCTATTCCTTGATCGCACTAAACACGCACGAGCATGTCTGTTTCGCCATCATAAGCAATCCGCCAAGGTGGAAAAGCAGGCTTTTAAAGGGAATGGGATATGACATTTTGATTGGTTTATTGCATGTCATGCCCAAGACACACCTATAATTAATGAAGAGACTAGGTTCAGCCCATTTGCGCCCAAAAAACACGCTGTTAAAATAGCAAAACTGACCTTGGACACGCCCTAAATGCACTTAACGCCTTGCGCTTAGATCGCCAAGATAGAGCCCTTTATGTTGGTTTTACCTTTAATTTGTCACCCGTCTGTATATATATATATATATATATAGAAATAAATGAATAACTAATTTGTTGTTTACACTATTTGATATCCCCATACTCTACATGAAATGAGCTGCAGCTGAATTTGTCCTGTTTTTAGTCAAACATCAAGGGAATTCTAATTCAAAATTCACACAAAATGTCCTTTTAATGGATTGTTAAATTATAAAATATGTTCATGCATCTTCATATATACGTACGTATATATTCTTATTATGCATAAGGACATGACGACGGGTGATCCAGTCATTTTTCCTGCCGTTGAGAGAGTATCCAACTCTGTGCCAATCCTAAGGCCTCAGCTTCTCTTCTCTATTTCCATTGACATTCCCTCATATTCCCATAATCTCTTTTTTCTTCTGGTGTTATATTAAAACTGATAATGCTCCTGGGTTCACGGAAACTGTGGCTGATGTGTGGATTCGGGGCGTCATTGGTATAGTGTGCTCCTATGAGGAGCTTGCTGATTTGGTACAGTGATGTTAATGAGCTGGTCTTGTTGCCAAACAGCAGAATCACTTGCATGGGTGAGTCAGTGCGGCATGTGGGGGGAGTAGATAAAATAACTATATCCCCGTTGCGATGGGAGGGATACGACGGCGGAGAACATCTGAGAGCGGTGATATTATTGTGTGTTTGGTAGATGCTGCTCGCTACGGTTCCTGATGCATGCATGTGTCTGTGGATGTAAGTGTGCACGGCAATGGGCGTTTGTGTCTGTGTGCATGAGCTTGTGTGCATGTCTGCGTGTGAGAGAACATGTGCAGGTTTCCCAAATAACCTGTGTGGAAATGCACTGATAAGATGTCACGTACATAAATCCCATGTTACTATAGAAAGGAACCATGTTACTACAGACAAGAACCATGTTACTGCAGAAAAGTGCATGTCTCACTATAAATGCACGTTGGGGCCATCTGAAATCAGCTAGTTCGGAAGCAGTGTTACCGGTAGCCTATAATGAAAATAAAACAATCGTAATTTCTAGCGCACAATAAAACACATTTTAATGTATTTCTCGACACCGTGACAGAAGCATTTATTAATGAACTCAGCTAGAAGCAGTTTAAAGTTGTGTAAAGCTGGGTTGTCAGAAGCCGCCTTCGTGTCCTCAGAACGCTGTTCACCTTTCAGTGTCTCTCGACGTCAGGTTGTCTTAAGGCATCGCAGGAACATCCCTCGCTTGCTTTGAAGCAGTTCACCCTGCGTGATTTTCTTGGGTCATATCTTTCAATTTCTCTATAATCAAGAGACAAAGGCTACATTCTTTTTAACGAATGCACTTGTAAGCCTGCAGTTTGTAATATTTTCCTTTTTGAGAATTCAAGAAGGGTAACATTTTTGCAAACATTTTCTAAGTTCTTATTGTCATGTCTTTTGGAAGGTCAACAAAAAATTATGTAATGACGCCCCCCTTACAGTTAGTTTGATCATTGGTTATTAAATAGTTATAAAAAAAATGTATAGCTCAAACACCTGTTTAAAAGAAAAAAATCTAGAGAAATGCAATTAACCATTCCAAAAACTTATTCAGACTAAAAGTAATTTAATTTCACTTCATGCACGCACGCACGCATGCAGGCACACACACACACACACGCATGCGCGCACACACACACACACACACACACACACACACACACACACACACACACACACACACACACACACACACACACACACACACACACACACACACCTGATACTGATTTTCTGTCCACTTTTAGTATCTTTACTCTTGCCTTGAACCATCCATATGCTTTTTTAAATGCTTTTTAATCCCATTTTCTCCCCAGTGCGGAGTGGCCAATCGTATAGAGCTGAACTCATTCTGTAATCTCTGCAGTCCATGCGGGAATGTGTGTGTGTGTGTGCGTGCGTGCGTGCGTGTGTATGTGTGTGTGTGTTGTGTGAAAGCATACAGTGTACATACATTTGAGATGAATGACAGACTGTGAGTGGCACTGATGGCTATGAATAGCATAGCACCCTTCAGATGCACCAGAGTCACGAGTAGTCCAGTACTCTGTCAACAGCTCAATATGCAATCTACACAAAGCCTTTTCCCACTGTCTGGCCAATCAGGCCTGCCAATCACATCAGTCTCTGACATTTGCATCTTGACACTATCCCACCCTGTGAGAGGAAGACGTTAGTGAGCATGCTCTGATGGATAAACACAAGAACGACGACACAAAACAATGACAATCGGATTCATCTTCGTTTCTCATGCCAGCATTTTTTTTATCCATTAACTTTTTTTTTTTTTTTTCCAAAATCGGGTCAGAATGACCACAGTAATCAAGTTTTGACTTTCCAAAAATAAATTCAGCGCTAGAGCGTGCCGTCTCTGGTGCTGACAGGCACACCTCACCGGAGAAAGACGAATAAGCTGCCGAGCTCGTCCCTTGAACCTCACAATGCTGCCGTCACCTGTCACGGCTCTTTAATTAACCACGGCCCTTTGGAGAGACACTTGACTTTCTTTTCGGGTGAACATTTTAAGGTCTTGAGAGAGAAAGGCTTTCATAACGACACAAAAGAATGGCAAAGGACACTCAGCACAAGCCGCCAAGGAGCACCGAGCTGAAAGGGAGGCAAAAAGGCACCATATCGCTCCTTTAGCCCTTATGAGTCATGTCCAGACTCTTCTTCTGACCTTATGAGTTATGTCCAAACTCTTCTTCTGACCTTATGAGTCATGTCCAAACTCTTCTTCTGACCTTATGAGTCATGCCCAGACTCTTCTTCTGACCTTATGAGTCATGCCCAAACTCTTCTTCTGACCTTGAGTCATGCCCAGACTCTTCTTCTGACCTTATGAGTCATGTCCAAACTCTTCTTCTGACCTTATGAGTCATGCCCAGACTCTTCTTCTGACCTTATGAGTCATGCCCAGACTCTTCTTCTGACCTTATGAGTCATGCCCAGACTCTTCATCTGACCTTATGAGTCATGTCCAGACTCTTCTTCTGACCTTATGAGTTATGCCCAAACTCTTCTTCTGACCTTATGAGTCATGCCCAGACTCTTCTTCTGACCTTATGAGTCATGCCCAGACTCTTCATCTGACCTTATGAGTCATGTCCAGACTCTTCTTCTGACCTTATGAGTTATGCCCAAACTCTTCTTCTGACCTTATGAGTTATGCCCAAACTCTTCTTCTGACCTTATGAGTCATGCCCAAACTCTTCTTCTGACCTTATGAGTTATGCCCAAACTCTTCTTCTGACCTTATGAGTCATGCCCAGACTCTTCTTCTGACCTTATGAGTCATGCCCAAACTCTTCTTCTGACCTTATGAGTCATGCCCAGACTCTTCTTCTGACCTTATGAGTCATGTCCAAACTCTTCTTCTGACCTTATGAGTCATGCCCAGACTCTTCTTCTGACCTTATGAGTCATGCCCAGACTCTTCTTCTGACCTTATGAGTCATGCCCAGACTCTTCATCTGACCTTATGAGTCATGTCCAGACTCTTCTTCTGACCTTATGAGTTATGCCCAAACTCTTCTTCTGACCTTATGAGTTATGCCCAAACTCTTCTTCTGACCTTATGAGTCATACCCAAACTCTTCTTCTGACCTTATGAGTTATGCCCAAACTCTTCTTCTGACCTTATGAGTCATGCCCAAACTCTTCTTCTGACCTTATGAGTCATGCCCAGACTCTTCTTCTGACTTCATGAGTCATGCCCAAACTCTTCTTCTGACCTTATGAGTCATGCCCAAACTCTTCTTCTGACCTTATGAGTCATGCCCAAACTCTTCTTCTGACCTTATGAGTTATGTCCAAACTCTTCTTCTTACAGTGTGCCTGCTTCTCAACTTTAAGTAAGGTCCTTGACCTTAAGGACATTCTGTTCTATTCTTACACAAAGTCAAAAAGGTTGGTAGCCGTGAGAAAAAAAATGGTCAAGTGTTTGCTTATTTCTAAATTGAACAAGAACTTATAATGATGTGTTTGTGGTTTAGTGAAGCTTTTATTTGTAGTGTCTTGAGAGTGGATTTAGAAAAAGAAAGAAAAGAGAACGCAGGCGGAGGAGTGCGAATAACAGTCCCTGAGAGAGAGGGCCTCGGTGAAGCTCTCGAGACAGATCGATGAGCTAAACAGCTGAGTGGGAACCGACAAATGGTTTTTGCTGTGTTCCGGTTAATTCCACGGTCTGCAACTGCGCACAATCACACGGTACGTCGGACGGTTAGTGCCTTCTTTAGAAAGACAATGAGAGCTGTTAGACTTTGTTCTGGCAAAAACAAAAACAAACAAAAAAAAAAAAACAAAGTCGAAACGGTGGTCGGACAACTTAAAAGGCTGCGAGGAGGAACACTGAGCAAATCAGCACATTACAAGCCATAGTGTTCTAAGTAAGACTCAACAGAGAACAGGATCAATTCATGAAAGTGCAACTGAGCCACTAAGGGCATTAAAGACATGAGTGACACCCACTCTCCCCCTCATCATCCTCATTCTACACCTGGAGTTGCATCAAGCAATCAGGGGCCCATTCCCAATGAGCGCAGGGCAGCGACACGACAGGAGGACACCACAGAAGAAGAGCGACTGACGTGACCTCAGTGTGCGATGGAGCGACGATGGATGTTCTAATGATTGGGTCGAGTGGGAGGGCTCCGTCTGAGAAACCACGTCAACATAAGACAACACATACAGATGGATAACTTTACTGATCCCAAGAGGAAATTGGACATTGCAGAAGCATACCATTCTCACAATAAAACAGCAAACAATAAACATACTACATACAAGTATGTCTGAGAATGTCTGTGGGAGTGGGATTGTATCATTGGCGTAGGCACGGGTGTGGGCCACGACCATCTAAATAGTATCCTTGCCCACCCATTTATCTTGAGCCACTACATCCAATTGTGAATGTAATAGCAATCTCTGTTATCTCCATAACGTGCCTTTACTTTTTAAATAATCGCTGTGTTAAAAAAATATTTACACACTCTACACACACTATCTTCCAACAGTCTCCAAAGCTTTCACTGATCTTACAGTTTTAAGTCATTTAAATCATACTATATTTCTGACCAATAAGAACATTTCATGAATGCAACGGGGAGGTTATTGTGATGCAACTGGTTATCATGTCACAGTCATTAACTCTTCACATTTTTCTAAAAAGGTGCCAGAGGTTCATACACTGTCACTCGTCCAGTTAATTTTTGCAATTTCGACAGCTGCTAGCTTACTAGTCAGCTTTCATTGGCTTAGTTAACACGGCTAAACAAATAGCACTGTTTTTTTTTTTTTGTTTTTTAAAAAAAAGGCACACGTGGAGGAGATTGTGACAACCAGCTTGGATCAGACCAGGGCTGAACTTTGCCAAACCAAAGAAGCAGAGCACAGGAGCAGGTCCAGGGGAAGTACAGTACAGTAAAGCTGAGGATGCAGTGTAGCCCACTGTAGACTCTGCAGACACTTTCCGGACATGCATACAGAGTTCCTGTTCATTATAGATGGATTTAAATAGAAGTATTTTAGGCAGGCTTGTTCAAAACAAGAGAACAGCAAATGGCATCATGTAGCACAAGTGCCAAGTCAGTACGCAGTCTTGCAGTCCGCTAAATCAGCTGGTGAGGCTATGAGCATTTTATTCAGAGAGAAACCACCAGCATGTTAATGTGTTGTTAGACATCATTGTGTGCAAACCAGGAAAGTCCACTGAGGGCACAGCGAAATGGACGAGGCAATTAACAAAGAGAAATTAATAGAAATATTCACAAATAGTCTCATTGGACAATGATGACATTATAACCATATTCAACACCAAACCCGCTTTCTTTGTCTTGTCATGTAGATCACACGCCAATTCAAATCCATCTAAGGTAGGCCTAAGTTATATATATTTTTTCTTATTTCTTCTTTTTGTGCCTGCCATGGTATAGTGTGTCCAAGCTCAAGTGGCTGTTGAAAGTTATATCGTTATAATCTCTTAGGTGTGTGTGCGTGCTAATCAGCATGAGCTTTTCCATAAATCTTCCTTGTCTCTCCACTGGCAAATGGCATCTCAGTTTGTCTGGTCATATTGGGAGCCAGGTCACATGTGTCCTGGTTTATATGATAGATTATGTTGTGTAAAAAAAGATATACAAGTGATTTAGTGTTTGATTATTCTGTATGGGGACAACACTGTTGTAGGGGAGTTCCCATGTGAACCATTGCATTATGGTTTGTTATAGGCTGTCTGTTGGAGTGCGTATTTGATCCAAAAAAAAATAAACAAAATGCCCACCCACTTTTCCTCAGGAGCACCTGAAAATCTATTGCTGGCTACACCACAGGACTGTATGTGGGAGAGGGAAATAAATACAGTATATATGTACATGTAAGATGTAAAATAAATAAATAAATAAATAGATAAAAAGAGTGATATGATAAATAAATTAACTGATGGCAGTTTGACGGTCGCATCTGTAGAAATGCCTTGGGCCTCCTATTATGGCTGCGTGTAGAGCACACCACCATCAGTATTCCCAGCCCCTGCCCTGTGGCACAATCTAAGGTGCTTTGCTGGTAAGGGTTGCAGGTTTCATTCCAGGCGAATGCTTATAAAATGCCTGCAATGTGGTGTTACCCCTTCTGAAGAAATTTGTTAATAATTTGGTTTTCAAAAACCAAGAGACACATATGAACTGCCTCATAATGTTTTTGATTCTTGAACTTGTGTGTGCGCGCGTGTGTGTGTGTGTGTGTGTGTGTGTGTGTGTGTGTGTGTGTGTGTGTGTGTGTGTGCATGGATGCGTGCATCTATCTAAAGATGTTTTTGGTAGAGAATGTAAGGGTTCATAGCTCTGTTCAGTGTTTCTCATGTCCTAATTTATCTGTTCACTGAGCTGCAGCCAGAGAGCTGTTATCTGTTATCTGGGTGAGGTTCCAGTTTCCTGATGTCCTCCACGCAGTAGCAACCAACACACAGGTGGGGGGCGGGGCTGAACTAAAAGGAAACTGCATTGTACGCATGTAAAGTCACTTTGCTTACTGACAAAACAACTCTTGCTGATAATTACTGCCACATATGAGATTATCAGTCACTAAAGATGAAAAGTACAGAATTTTAATCATAATAACAATTATTTTTTTCACATTGGTATCAGCAGCCGTGAGAAGACTCATTTTACAGATTCTTCTTCATTGTTGGTTCCAAAGCTGTGTACATACGTATACGTACAGTACATACGTATATGGTATCAAAACATAGGGAATGGAATTCCCCTTAACCTCGGTATGACATTGAACGAATGGGATATTAATGGGATAAATGGGACATTTCAGTCTTTTATTTTTAATAAATTTACAAAACACTCCAAAAACCTGTTTTTGCTTTGTCATTGTGGAGTATTGTGTGTAGATTGATGAGAAAAAAAAATGAATTGAATCAATTTTAAGAAGAGTCCGAAACAAAACAAAATGTGGAAAACTTGAAAGGGTCTGAAAACTTTGCGTATGCACTGTATTTTCTTTTAAAAACCTAACCTGCTTCTTGCTTAGTCAATCTTTTTTGCTTTTTGCATTTGTGATTGCAGACTATATGCCATATGGTATATTACAAAATATATTACGAATTATTATTATTGTCAAAAGGGCTCAACTCAAAAAAGTGTCAGATTTCAGCAAGTGTTCCATCAAACCCTGACCTCTGTTCTTTAATAAAATGTTAAAATAGCTATGTTAAATTTTCATCAAATTTTCTGATCTTTTCTAAACTGCTTCCGTTACTGGGGCAGATTCTCCTCCTCAATGAAGACGAACATGTTATTTATTCAGCCAATCAGATGTAGAGAGGCAGTTTTGTGGGAATTTGGCCAGGACACTGGGGTTAACACTCCTGCTCTTTTGAATAGTGCCATGGGATCTTTAATAATGATGGTGAGTCAGGACCTCGGTTTAATGGCGCATCAGAAGGACAGCACCTTTACACCGACATAAATAACCGTCATCCTAAATGCACCAGCAAGTCTCCAAAGAACAATAAATACGACCGCATGACCCATTCTTGTTTCTCTTCACCGACTCCCAATTAAATCCCGGAGTGATTACATGGATTCAGACCAAGGGGCCAAAAACCTGTTAAAGGTCACTTCATTCGGGGATTTTAAGTACACTACATTTAGACAACATTTTGCCTACTTAACGTTCTCATCCAGTATACTCAACTAGCATACTCAATAGTATAGAAGGGCATTGATTTTGACACAGCCCTGGTCATTGATCTGAGTTTAAGCCATATGTGTTACAAATTCTTTGCTTTTTGGGCAATAGCCATAGATGTTAGCGTTGAGCAGTCTAGCGATTAGAGAGAATGCATTTCTAAGACAACTGCACAAACAAGAGGAGTACACAAAATCAGCAAACATTGCTCCACCCTCATTTCTGCCAAAACCATGGCTGTGTCCGAATCAGAGCCCTACACCCTTTTGAGTACGCATATTTGAGTCCACTTCGTCAAAAAGCTTTTGAGTGGGCGACTTTTTCTCACAAATGGGGGCACATAAAATACCAGGATGAAGCCCTTATTTCCGGGGTTTTGTTGAGGGAATTCAGGAGCACACTCATCTGCAGAACTGTGCACTCACCCGACAATTTCAAGAAGTAACTCGGAAGTAAAAACGTAAAAGACGTAGAGCGTATATGCATATCTATGGTACAAGAGTGGGTCATATTACGAAATACTCTTTTTTATTTTTGTTAATTATATCTTCATTCATAGTCTACACTTTGTAACAATTGTCATATGTTAACTGATTGATATTCTCAATAAAAATAAAAAAATTGAAAAAGATATTATGAACTACTTCCTCACTAGTTTGGAAAGAGTTTTGCGGGATTTATTTCGCACACTGCTTGCAATGTGAGGGGACAGGGCACATAGTAGACAAGGGTCTGAGTGGACAGGGGACAGTGGACAGGGAACAGGGCTCTTATTCGGACACAGCCCATGTCCGCTGTTATAGCTCACTTCCTGCTCTTGTAACTCACTTCCTTCTCTTGTTGAGAGCGTTGCTCTCTGGCACCAGTGTGGTTGGCTCCAGTATAGGTCTTTCAGGCCTGTTTTTCAATGCAAGTCAATGGTACTAAATGCGGTCAAAATATGAAGTCAATAAAATTTCCCGCAAGAACAGTAGTTGCAATAGGTGCATTTTCTTCGTCTAATGTCTCCCCGTGTGCTGATTTGTTAAGTTATTGTATCGTTTGGGCACTTCCTAGTTATTGCGCATCATTAGTATCTCACAAACTGGACCCGGCCCAGACCTAATGACAATATAAGGGTCCCCCTCTGGCTCCAATTTTTGTACAACATGGCAGAACTTCCGCAGCTTCAAAACACTTTTCACAAGCCCATGGAAATCAATGGGTGACATCACTTTCACTTTGTCCATATTTTTCTACAGTCAGACTAGCATACTTGAGTGGGCCTATTTTTTTGTATTTCTCAAATAGGACTCTACAATCATAGGATGCCCAAAATGTCAAAACATAAAGCCAAAAGCAGAACTTTTACATTCAGTAGCCCCAAGCTCATCTGCAGATCATGTGAGAAGCAGAAACTATTTTGCTCTTCAATTGAAAGCTAAAAGGTAACATTTTTTAGACTCTTATTCAACACCTGATCCAAACTTTCCAAATATACACCCTACTTTCCCCTAATATTGCTTTGTCACATGTCCCCTGGCTTCTATAGCTCTATATATCAAAAAGAGACTGTACTTTCCATATTCGGCTCTATACAAGGGCTTCCGCTGTTCCACTTTGAGGTTTGACTTATCTTTTCCCCAATTTATTCAACAAAGTACTCTAGTTTCCGCAATTAAAATAGGGTCATCCTGCAATTCAATGTCTTTGTATGCAGACAATATTCTGTTCAATTTGTCTGACATAGAATATTCCCTTCCAAACACACTTAAAATTATCCTCCTGACCGTAGGCAATTAATTTATGTCCCCTGTAGGGAACATGGGTCTCTGGTCTTAAAGGGGAATTCCACCAAAAAATAATGTTTGATTTGTAGAAAAGGAGCTCTTCTCCTGATTAAAATGAGCTCTCAGCCAACTCTCTACCTGTAGTGAGAGCAGAGATATAGCCCCAAACTACTACATATGCACCAGGTACCTGCTTTACTGTGAACTTCAACTTCAAAAGTTTATGGGCGGTGTCAGACAAGGAGGGGCTGAGCATTTTACTACTAGTCCTGAAGCGGCAAGTTAGCCACTATTACAGTTCTATTGAAAAAATACCACCACCATTAGCTGGAGTCTCCAGAAAAACAGGGGAAATACGGCCATTAATTTATAAAAACACAGCCCTTCATTTAACTACTTTTGGTATTGTGAAAATGCTAGCCTAGCCAGAAGTTTGCAACACTTACTAATTTCTCCTCCCGGTCCTCTAACGTTAACCTTTAATGTTTAACGAGTGGTGTACCCTATGTGTGGTATCTACCGCAATGACTACCACCAACTGAAATGTTTGCTACAATGAGTTTGCTACCACCTCACTGGCTCCGCCTACGTGTCAATGTAACTGAAATGCCCACTCGACGCCACTGCAGTTTTTCAAAAAAGAGGAAAGGTAGAGGTGTACGTCATTATGACGTACCTCTACCAAAATGTAATCTTTATCTGCGGTTATCTCAGCCCAAAAAAAATATTTTGGCCAGCCACAAAGAGAGACTTAATTAGTTGTGCCATGATCTGTTAAATAAGGTTAATCTTGTTTTTCGGTGGAATTACCCTTTAATCTCAAGAACCATATGAAGAGTGTTCTTCCCGTTTTGATAAACCATATTTTTCGAGGTGAGTATTATTTTTTGATAAAGGTTAGGTATTTACAGTTATACTTTCCACTATTATTCTTTGGGATTTAAGTATTAAAACGTGATTTTTCATGAAAAAAACTCACCAATTTAAAATAAACAAAAATGTTTGGACGGAGTGAGTTTTAGAAAAAGCACTCTTCATATATTCTACTATGCTGAAACCAAGACAATTATTATGTATATTATGTGATCTCAGAAAATGATTTTGGGTTGTTATCTGGATTCAAAATCAACTGCTCCAAATCACTCTGAATGCTACTCAATGCAGGTACAATGAGTTTGGCTCTTCCACCTAATGTGTCAGTTGCCCATCAAGTGATCTATTTGGGAATTGAGATAAGACCTTCTTTTTAATGACAACAAAAAACAATTAAATGATTACAATACAATAATTACACTAATATCAAAGATATTGAGGATGTTGAAAGATGGATGCTTCTGCGTATATGGCAGATGAAATCTTACTACATATCAACTTTTTTTTTTTTTTTTACCCCCTTCACCTCCACCAGTCAATTACTGGACAAAATTGGACAATTTTGAGCAAATTTGTATCTAACAGGAAATGCTCCTGCATTAAATGCTCGTCTTTACAAGAAAAATAAGCAACCAGGTGGCTAGGTTTGCCCTAACTTAAAATTGTATCACTGGTCTTTCATTCTACGTTTGATGACTCATTGGCTGAACCCTAATGTGTATTCCCCCTGGAAGGAGGATTAGAACAGTCAATTGGGAGAGGGGGATTTTGTTACCTGACTACCTGTAACCACTCTAAATAAAATTTCAGTTACAAAAAAAATAATAATTGTGTGAGCTGTGTGTGGGTTGGATGTATGGGATGAGTTTGATTATTCAGTTAAGATGTAAAAAAAATAAAAATAGTAATAATAATAATAATAATAATTTAATCGGGATAACATGTGGGTTAACTTGCATGTCCCTTTTGATTAACCGGCCTGGAGAATTACAGGAACCATTTTTTGGAGCTCAAAAGACAATGCGCCTGTCTGCCAAGTCTGCAGGAAATTATTATTTGAATTACAATTTATTGTTTTAACTAAAGAGACCTAGATATACCCTCTGAATTGTGGTGCTTTCTGGCATTCAGTAATACCAGAAAGTAATGAAAAAATAAATTCACAAAAGGCTTACAGTCAAACCATGATTTTAAGCACTGGCACAGTGAAAAGGTCTTCGGTTTGGAGGTGACATTGGAAAATTGCAGCCTATTCTTCCTGACACAATTCCCGAGAGGGCCCTCTACTCTACCGACTGGGAGGGAAGCACGCGTACGCACAATGATCGCCAAGGAAACGGAGTGAGAAGCCATTCAGATCAAATTGGCTGTGGTAAATGATACTCGATTACCATCTTAAATGTACTGTCAAAAAGCAATTTGTGTCTCATATGCCAGGGACTTTAAATTTGCATCTTATTAAGGGCAGGGATATCATTCTGATCTCAGTTTAGCCGCCAGTTTACCTTCTGTGCCCCCATTCTAACCCTCGTCGGGGCTTCAGGAGTGGTTTACATGCACTATGCACTAAAACCTGCTCGTGAGATCTCAGTCAGGAGATGCTCATGCTCTATATCAGCACATTGTATTGGAATGTAATCCTCACAATATACTGGCTTTTGGGAGAAGACCATTTTGGAGAAAGTCAGAATTAATCATGTTAGAGTCAAATCTGTTTTTGTAGAGACACTTTTGAACACCAAATGGCAATATAAACACATACCTGCCTTGTGTCAATGTTGCAGGCTGCTGGTGGTGGTGCAATGGTGTGGGAAATGTTGTCTTGGTGCACAGTGGGCCCTTTAATACCAACTGAGCATCATTTGAATGCCACAGAATAGCATTGTTGCTAACCACGTGCATCCCTTTATGGCCACAGTCTACCCTTTTCCAAACTGATACTTCCAGCAGGATAATGCGCCATATCACAAGGAATGCATCATCTCAGGGCTGGTTCCACAAACATGACAGTGACGTTAGTTTACTCCAATGGCCTGCACAGTCCACGGATCTCAATCCAATAGAGCACCTTTGGGATGAGGTGGAACGGGAGGTTCGCAGCATGAATGTGTGGCTGAAAAATCTGTAGGAACTGCGTGATGCTATCGTCAGCATGGACCAAAATCACTAAGGAATGTTTCCAACTTGTTGAATCCATGCTGTGCAGAATTCAGGCTGGGGTATTAGATAGGTGTACCTAATAAAGTGGCCACTGACTGTATATACACTGCCTGGCCAAAAAAAAAAGTCGCCGTAGCACCCGTCATGCATAGTGCTCACTATACAAACCTCTGGAGGCAGTGTTATGATCTGGGTTTGCTTTAATTGGTCAGGTCTAGGCTCAGCAACGTTATGCAGCAATAAAATGAAGTCAGCTGAGTACCTGAATGTACTGGTTATGCCAGTTATCCCATCAATGGGAATATTCCAGGATGACAATGCCAAGATTCATCAGGCTCAAATTGTGAAAGAGCGGTTCAGGGATCATGAGGAATCATTTTCACACATGAATTAGCCACCAGAGTCCTGACCGTAACCCCATTGAAAGTCTTTGTGATGTGCTGGAGAAGACTTTACGGAGTGGTTCGACTCACCCGTTGTCAATACAAGATGCAACTCTGGATGGAAATAAATGTTGTGACGTTGCATAAGGTTGTCGAAACAATGCCACGACGAATGTATGCCGTAATCAAAGCTGAAAGCGGTCCAACGAAATATTAGAGTGTGCGACTTTTTTTTTGGCCAGGCAGTGTATAACTATGTATACTATGGGCAGCAGATCTTTGATGAAACATGTGGTATTAAGGTGAACACTCCTATTTTCCTACGCTCAAACTTCATTGAAAGGCCCACTCAGAAATTTCTGTTGCTAAAAAAAAGCAAATCGCTTACAACAAGCAAAAAGACAAATATATGCTACTATAGTATAGAATTATTATCCTATTAAAAATAACGATAAAGATCCTCATGAAGCACTACAAAAGGAAAGATGAGTATTTAAAATAAGTGTCGGGCCGACAGTACTTCCGCATTTCATTCTTCTTCTTTGTTTTTAATCTCTGAGCTTTTATGTAGTCCTTGTGCAGATCATCACCGTGGAAATTAATTTCACTCACTGGTCATTTTTACTTGCTGCTCACTCGTCAGATAATATATCGTAAAGAATAGTTAGCTAACATTTTGCCAAATAAACCATGCCTTGGAATTGGTTTTATCGTATTGTATTGTGGCTGGTTATAGTAAAAAAAAAATAAATAAAAAAATATGAGAACCATGATACACTGAGTTACTTAGTTGCCAACACATAATTTTCATTGATTAGCAACCAAAATTACTGAGTGATTACTTTATTCACTAAGCTCGTCATGCTTAGCTCAACTGAGCCTTTCAAATCCAGCTATCAAACAGGTATTAGTTTTACAGTGCCACTGCCTTCAAAAGAGAATCCCACTCCACTGTTTGTCTATGCGAGGTTGAGGCAGCAGTTTTTTCACCCATATAAATCTTTTGACAAAGTCCAGCTACGACCTCCTATTATAGGAGTTTTAGAAACCAATGTCCCCGCAAGGCCAAACAATGGAGTTTTTTGGTTTACTTGGTCTCGGATGCCAGAAAAGACAGTAAAGACATCTACTGCAAAACCTCTCTGCAAATGCAAATCCAAACATTTTTACCTAGCATATGTTTTTCAGAGGCTGCAAACAGATCAATAGATGGATCTAACCCTAACCCTGCTGTTTTACTTCTGAAATAGCATCTAGCTATGCACAGCCATACCACCTTGCATCCTTCTCACTCGAAAACCCTCTAGACCAAATTTAAGTAGTTGGGACAAGACGTTATACTGTAGTCATTAAAGATCACACTTATCAAAAGAGGAAGGATGTTAACGCTGGTGGCCAAATTCGCACAAAAACTGGCTCATCAGGCCACCTAATCACCCCTTACATATGACTGCTTACACAATCCCTTCCATTCCCTAAGTCATTACTGCAAAGAAGAAGTGAGTTCTCAGTTGATCTATCTGGTGTCACTCAGGATAAGAAATTAAAAGCAAACGATGGCACATATCAAATTAATGAAACCCTTATGTTGTTATCATATTATGTATGCGCACTGTGGGCACGGGGTCATAAATGATGCATCCTCACCAGACCCCTTGTGATAAAGCTTCTTCATTGAATTGTAAACCTTAAATCTCTTTTTCCTGTAGAAACAACCTGTCAGTCATCAATAAATCAATGAATAACTGCCTTCCTACTTCACAGTCCAGAGAGATTCTTCAGTCTACCCCAGTCATTTGTTGCTACAAAACACATAGTTGATTCTTAATTTTTTTTTTCTGTAATAGATCTGTGGCACTTCATTTTGATTATGAATTCATAACTGCAGGGTTAAAAAAAATACTCGTATGATGATATTTGTAACTTGATGGTGTACTGTTTTTACAAAAATATAAAAAAGGACAAGGTTTGTCTCTATGACAGCCTGTAGAGCACTGTCCACATACTCCTTGTGCGCCGCGACATCGGTGGTTCAAATCTGGCCGCACAACTCTCCCATGCTCCTCATTCTGTCTCTATAATGTGCTGTCCAATAAAGCTGGAAAAAGCACTACAAATGGCAATGTTTAACTTTTTTCTAATGGTAGGGTCACTCCAGGAAAAGTCATCAAATTTCATGCTGAAATAAAAATGTTTTAACTGCTGGTGAACTCATTTGGGTCATTTTTGACCCAAGGGCAGCACAAGGGTTAAATAAAGGTTTAACCCCTTCGCGCAGATGCCAAATTTGGTAAATTCTCACCTATTTAGGGGGTGTTCTATTTAAGGCTTTGTAACTCCAGGGGCCCTATCTTACACCCGGCGCTAAGCGGCGCTAACCCAAACGCAAGTGTCTTTGCTATCTTACACCCGACGCCTTACGTTCACGTCGTTTAAATACCATGTATTCTTGCGCCCATTACAAGTGAACTGGGCGTGTTGGTCTTAAGATGAGGAGTTCCCAGGATTATTTTTGGCGCATTGCTATCTTGAGCCAGCAGAAAGCGCTTGCGCTAGAACCACCACAAACCTGGTCTAAAGTCATGTCGCAGTTGTTTACATGTTATTTTAACGGCGTATATAAGTGCGTCTACATAGTCGTGTGCACAACGCGCGTACCCTCCTGTCTGTTAAACACAGGGGCACGCACAAGCATGACTAATATATCATTATTATGTAGGCTATATCAAAAAATGCATAATAATAAAAGGGTCCATACGTCCACATATACCTTTCCTTCAGCGAAGGGGAATGCCACATTAAATTGCTTTCAGCCCACTCCATCAACATCCAGGCGATGTGCGATGGTATGGGACAATGGCTATCCATTAAAAATGAACACCTATATCAAGTCTAATGCGCGAATTGTCATTTATACCTAATGTGTGAATTGTCATTCAATGGAAAACTTGCGCACATGCAATAGACGGACATTTGAGTTCTGAAAATGCGCTTCAGATGTCATTACAATACAGCTGTTTATCGAGGGATACAGCCTGTAAGTAAATAGAATGGTTTGTGACTGAAAAAAGTTCAAAACCTTGTCCAGTGAATATTGCATTTATTGTTTTTCAAATAGCCTAGGCTACAGCGGATTCGCTGTGCATAAGGTTTTTTCGATAGCCTATGGTTAAAAAACGGAGATAAATGTCACCTTAGCTATTCTTCGTCCTTCATATTTTTTTAATTACAGTGATAAGGTTTCCATACCCTCAGCTTATTAAAACCCCACCGATTTCACCTGTTATTCCATAACTGAAAAAAAGATTTTGAAGAGAACTAAGCGTCTAATTAGAAACAAAAACAAATTTGCA
Organism: Synaphobranchus kaupii; assembly: GCA_029718625.1. Lineage (NCBI taxonomy): Eukaryota > Metazoa > Chordata > Actinopteri > Anguilliformes > Synaphobranchidae > Synaphobranchus > Synaphobranchus kaupii. The sequence continues at coordinate 28,983,608 of CM056385.1, read as the reverse complement.
CAACCACTCCCAAAATCCGTGTAAGCAGGCGAGGACATTCTCTTGCCTTGCTGACGAGTTGTTCAGGTAAAACTGAACTGAAAAAAATAGAAATTCTGTTACTAATTGTAAGTTGTAATTCTGTTGTAATTTATTGTTCAAAGCATACAATAAGACATTGCAAACACTGTTGTTAAGGCAATAATGTGCTATATTGGATAAAACATTCATCAATGAAACCAGAATGAACTGGAATGAATTAGATGGCTTTGCAGACTGTGGGGGGTACTACTCATCTGCGTTTCAGATGTGTAATAGTGTTATAAAGTGTTGTTTATTTCTCACACAGATTGTCCCAGACAATAAATGACCACTGAATTTTGAAAGGGACATCTCGATGCGTAAACCAACAGTAGGATTAGATATTTATTTCATATTTAGTAGCAGATATTGATAGTAGAATGATGTGGTACAAGTAGACAAGAATTTCACGTTTATTTTGCATTTGAGTGAGCAGGGTTTTTCACAACATTTTCGGCATATGATCGGGCTATTGTTGGGTTTATCTTGTTGCTATGATGACATACAAATTTTATGTGATAAAGAAATATATTTATGAACTCACACAGATGCTATTTTCCACTATGTCATGCATGGGTAGGTATAGTTGCAGGCGAGATTGGGTGGGGGCTTGCTTGTTAAATGGACTTGCTATGGCAATTGTGACACTTGTAAACTTGGTAGAGTTGTCAAGAATTGTGTATTAATAACTCTAAAACACGGAGTTTGTCGTTTGTTGTCATAGTTTGGTTGCAGGAGAAATTAATATCGGAGTTCAGCAAAATATTGGTGCTGGCGCCATAGCCACTAGGGAATCTGTGCAAAGGGGTTAATTAGGGCCCATGAGTCTGGTCTTAATCTCAATATATTCTACTCTGCTGAAAACTATACTACAAGGGACATTCAATAAAAATAAAATAATATTTTCAAAAATATTTTCACTGAAACATGTTTTTGTCATCCAAGACACTTGAAATACTTGAAAAACTTTTTTTAAATCCCAGATCAAGAGGATATATGACATTCCGTGTCAAATCAACCAGTTTTCTGAAAAGTTCCTGTATGACCCTCTCAGATTTTGATGAAACTCCATCATAATAATCCATTGCGTGAAAAAGGAACACACACAAAACATGAGCCTCATACGACATGCCGTTTCCGAGATATGGCCTCCTGAAATTTGCTCAAAACCGTCTTTCGCGCTCGCGAGTCGTGAAAACGCGTGAATGTGATTTTTTCCAACTTTGGAAGCTTATAACTTGGAATTGGTAACAGCAATAGAGCTGAAACTTGGTATCCTAACTTACTTTCTTCCAAATTGCAAGAATATGACATCAGATTACTTGTACCACCTTCCCTTTATGTTTCGTGGATATCTTTTTTATCCCTTTTCAGTCGTGTCTGGTCCTCCGAACCCAACCACCTTACATGACATTCACATTGACATTTAGAGCATTGCTTTGCACACCACAATCTCTGCTTATTCTAATTTATGTGACCAGGGATGTTATTGTGGCAGCTGACCCCAGATAACCAGATACACATAACAGTTCAAGTACTGAGGCTTCACACTATTCAGGAATGATCAGCGGAGGCTTGTGGGCTGCCATCCTGAGGAGGCAGGGTTTGGAAGGGGGGTACTAACAGCTAGAACTGTCCAAGTGTCAATACAGACCTTTAGCCAAGTTACCTGCAGACAAATATGCCGCCTTATTATTAGTATTATTATTTTTATGCTGGCTAGCTAAATATAATTTCAATCCTTCAGTAACTTATACTGAAAACACCTCTGTCTTAGCAGCTTCAAATAACGTTCAGTTAAATTACTCCTCAATATTTTTTATGATGGGGAATGGTCTCTTCTCAGGTGAATTTTGTCCTCTCTTTGCAAACTGTCTGCCATAAATAGAAACAAATAATATTAGCCAGCTAGCCAGGATAAATATTTATTGTAGGCTACCTTGTAAAACATCACAAATACACAATGAGAACTTCTTAGGTACATGAAAAACAGCGTTAACAATAAAAGCGGAGGAAATGTTATCTTCGCGTAAGAAACTCCAGTAGCATATCTATGATATTCTCTACATCTTCAGGCCTCTCTGTAGTTGCAGCCAGCTATTGCTATGGCTTTTAAGCTAAATGAATATGCACCAAAAACTAGCTCACTAACAGCTAGCTAGCATCTGCTAGCTAGTCGTAAGCAATTTAACATATTTCAAACTTAAGCAAATTAGCTCAGTCAATGTATTATTTCTCAATAAAAGTCATCAACACTGAAAAAACATCAAGCTTTCTGTTCCATACGTGAGTTCATTATTTCTCATTCATTTGAATTACTAATATAACTTTTTATTTACAAAATATCTTTGAAATTGAGGAGGCAGTGCCACTTTTACCTATCAGTAGCATCCACTGGAAATTATCTACTATTATCTATTAATTATGTGATGTGTGTGTGTGTGTGTGTGTGTGTGTGTGTGTGTGTGTGTGTGTGTGTGTGTGTGTGTTAAGAACATAATTAATTTTCCAGAATTATATCCTCGTGCCATTTCCAATGAATGATCGGAGATCTACGGCAGATATTCCTGCATCCTAAATACAGACTCTAGAAGCTGATGTGGCCAGATTAAGCCCCATGTAGCATCTGAAGAATGGAGAGCCTGCTATGCATATTATTGTCTTTGCACTGAACATGAAGAACAAATATAACTGTAAATAGTAATTGTGGGGTCCAGGCACAAGTAAACTGGCCCAATATGAAGCCGTATGGAAATGTAATATACTGCAGTATATTTTAAATATATTGTGAAGATAATTTTTATACATTTACAATATACTGCAGTATATTATTTTTCCATAAGGGAAGAATGATATGCATAGAAGTGTGGTGGACAGGTTTCTATTAATATAACATGTGCATTGGTAGGGACCATGGACTATTATGGGCTGAAGTCAATAGCCTTACCTACTCACACAACTCACACAAACCTTCAGATGCACTGTCATGGAACAGATTTCTAAGCAAATAAATAAATATTTATTGCCAATAAACAATAGTCAAAAACAAAAAATAGGCTGAAGATATGTTTCAATACTAAAAATTATGTATAATGTCTATACCGTTTTTTGTGATGCAGCATAATGCCATTTTGCAGCACAAGAATCATGAGTTTTTGAAGGTTTTATGACACATTTGAAAATGGTTATAAATCACGGTTTGTTATGGCTGGAGTCAACCCAACCATCACAGTCACAGCTATTTCACATGGTTTTCCATGGGGCTCTTTTTGCTTTATTTAGACAGCAGGGCAGATGACGGGTCAGAAGGATGAAAATGGCTCCAGAGCCGACCACCTGACTGAATGTGCCACATCTCACCATCAGGCAGACATTAACAACAGAACCCAGAGCTAGGTTGAGGGATAGATTTCCAAGCATAAACCACAAATAAATAGTAGTTAAGAACACAATAGCCTGAAATATTTCATGCATCTATTTAAAAATAAAAACATTCATTCAAAAAAAATTTTTTTTATGTAATCGGATTGGTGCGTTGACATAATAAAGAATGAATATATAAAAAAAGTTACACCTTTTTTTATAAAAAATGTGAGAAGCACATATGACCTTTAAAATGAGAACTTGTGCTTTAACAAACAATGCAGTCAATTGGCACCATTTTTATGCAGCCCGATATTAGCCCCACCCATACAACCCTGCAAAATTCTGACATTTTTCAAACTACAGTGTGATGAAGTCGAGAGGGCCCTCCTTCATCACTGACTTTCCATGCTTTTTTTGGCATCCGTCTTTCTTTTTTTCTTTTTTTTAAGTAGTGTTCGCTTTATGCGTCAATGTTTAAATATAGATAACGTGCGTAAAGTGTTTCCAGTAATTCATTCATTGCAATAGTCTCACGCGCATAGTTCCATTCATACATTTTCTGCAATAACTTTCTATTTCAGGTTTGGTACAAGTATTAATGATTATGGCATTGTATTGTTTTACGGTGGTACAGGTGGTGGATGTATTTTAAATCGTCAGTTTATTTTCACGTAAAATGTGAGCCCGCTATTATTATTATTATTATTATTATTATTATTATTATAAGCTGAATAGTAGGGTTTTATCAGCGCAGGAATGAATATGTTTTGGAGGGAAAGCACCTGCTGTTTTGGGGTTCCATTTCCTTAGGGGGGCGCGCATAGCATGTGCGGCCGGTTGCGGGTGCAAGCTAAAGCACATGAGCGCACGAGAATATGGTTCCAGGTTCCATACATTTTCCTGTTTAGTTGTATATACCTGTATATGTGTCCTATTAAACAGGAGTGGGATCCTTCCCACCTATGTCATCATTCCCACAAAGTCTGTGTAACTTTTAATAACGCCATCCTGGCAGGGCGTTATCAGCAGTCAGGGGGCATTACGTGACACCTGCACCATAAACCGCGGAAACAAAACAAGCGTCGGCCCGGTTCTCACGTGCTTTGCCTGAATAACCGCGCCGACACGTGTTACGCCATCCAGGCTACGGCCCCAACGCCGCTGGACAGTCGGGCTAACGTTGTCCAGAGGTTATTGATTTTCCCTGAGAAATCACCAAAATGAAGGATTCCTGATGTAATGACTCGGGATCCACCCACACTTACACTCAGGCCCATAAATCTGCCCTCAGACTCTTCTCTCCCGCGGAGCGCACACATGAACTCTCCTTTAATTTCCATCAATGTAGACTTGTTTTGGTCAATCCCATTCATCAGCTGTGGTGAGCTACCTACACTATATATTTCCTATGGATCATATAGGGCTGTAATGGGGGTCACCGAGTTGAACGGCTTTCAATGAAATGTGATTCAGGCATGCTACTGTACTGTTATTCACAAGACAACACACATGCACACACAAATATGTACGTACACGCCTACACAAATGTAGCACACAAACTAAAGCACAGAAACTGAAGAGATCACGCTGTGGGTAGGTATATGTCTGGTGTGTTTTTTCTGTGTGGCACTTTTGATCTTTTGTTTCAAGACTATTGCATTTCACTCCTTTCCTGAGGAGAGAATTGATTCACTCCCACTCCCACCCCCATCCCCCCTCCCCCAAATAAAAAAAATTAAATAAAAACTATAGGCTTTAAATTAACCTGATTCAAATGCCACAACAATGAATAATTCCACATCATCATTAACAATGTTATCAGTGGAGCGTAATCAGTGGGCCAGTGAGAGAGGCTGAAAACAAGAACAACCTGGCCCCCCTCCTCCCACCCACACACACACACACACACACACACACACACCCCACACACACTTTAATCAGTCTCATATTTCAAGCTAGACTCCAACCAACATATTTACATTCAATCAGTGCTCAAGTGATTCTGCTGATAATCCGACGGATTTGCAATTTATTTTAATCAGCTGCATCAGATTTGATGCAAATTAAATAGGCCCATGCCTAAACCCCCGCCCCGCCCCACCCCACCCCATCCAACCCCAACCCAACCCAACCCAACCCAACCCCAGCCCCGGCGGCACTGCCGACCGCTCTCGCTAGACAAAATCGACCCCTCACTGAACACAGACGGCGTTTCCCTCTGAATCCCACAGCAATTCATGGTCGGGTTGGGATTCAGCACCAGTATTGACTGGAATGAGCTTTCACAAGCTTCAATCTTGCAAAGTCAGGAAGCTAACATACATGAGTGTGCATTTATTTAAGTAAGTCTGAGTGTATTTGTGTGTGTGTGTGCACATGTGTGTCTGTGTATTCAGAGTATGTGTGCTTGTGTGTGGCGGGTGTATACGTCCGTCTGGTTTGTGATTGACCATGTGTGTGTGTGAGACTGTATTTGATCTTTGTTTGATTTCCATTGTTCAAAAGGCCTATTGCCAATACACTTTGTAAAGCCCTACTGCTGGTGCACTCTAGCTCATCTCTAAGCTTTATTTGCAGTTAAAAGTCTCAAGTGTGGTGGAGGAAGTAGGCCAATACTGTGCAGTAGAGTACTGATAAAACATACCATACTGGTGGGGGGTGCATTCAGGTCAAGCAGTCGGTTTAAACTCTTTCTTCCTCCATTGGACATACAGTTGTGTTCAAAAAAATAGCAGTACAACATCAGTAACCTGATGAACCACTGTTATTAGTAGTAGTGATATTTCTGCATGGCAAATAATTTACTTGTAGATGTAGTAGTGTAATAGAAAAACAACAGACCCAACTCATGACATGCACGCTGCTTCTTCTGAGTAATTGACTCATTCATTGAAAGGGGCGTGTTCAAAATAATAGCAGTATGGAGTTTCATTAGAGAATTCATTAATTCTGTGAAAAACAGGTGTCATTAATTGTCCTTTATTAAGGAAGAAGGGAAGCAAATGTTTCACACATTGTTATAAAATATATGTCCTTCTGAATTGCTAAGTAAAATGGGCCGTTCCAAACACTGTTCGGGGGAACAACGTAATTTGATTAAAAAGTTGATTGGAGAGGGGAAAACGTATAAAGAAGTGCAGCAAATTATAGGATGCTCAGCTAAAATGATCTCAAATGCTTTAAAATGGCAACAAAAACCTGAAACACGTGGAAGAAAACGAGCAACTACTGTTAAAATGGATCGAAGAATAGTCAGAATGGCAAAGATTCAGCCAATCATCACCGCCAGAAAGATCAAAGATGATCTAAAATTACCTGTAAGTGCTGTTACAGTCAGAAGATGTTTGATTGAAGCTAAGCTATCAGCAAGAAGCCCCCGTAAAGCACCATTGTTGAAAAAACGGCATGTGCAGAATCGGCTAAAATTTTCCAAGGAACACATCGATTGGCCCAAAGAGAAATGGCGTAACATTCTGTGGACTGATGAGAGTAAAATTGTTCTTTTCGGGTCAAGTGGTCGTCGACAGTACATCAGACGACCCCCGGGTACTGAATTCAAGCCACAGTACACTGTGAAGACATGCAAAAATCATGGTATGGGGATGTTTTTCATACTACGGTGTTGGGCCTATTTATCGTATACCAGGGATCATGGATCAGTTTGAATACATCAAAATACATGGAGATTATGTTGCCGTATGCCAAAGAGGAAATGCCCCTGAAATGGGTGTTTCAACAAGACAACGACCCCAAACACACGAGTAAGCGAGCAACATCTTGGTTCCAGACAAAAAGGATTGAGGTAATGGAGTGGCCAGCGGAATCCCCCGACCTCAACCCCATTGAAAACTTGTGGGGTGACATTAAAAATGCAGTTTCTGAAGCAAAACCCAAAAATTCACAGGAACTGTGGAATGTAGTTTGTTCATCCTGGGCTGAAATACCCGTTTCTAGGTGCCAAAAGTTAGTTGACTCGATGCAATGCAGATGCGCAGCAGTTATCAAAAACAATGGTTATGCAACTAAATATTAGTTCAGTAATTTAAAGCGAAGTTAAATCTTGAAAAATTGCTTCAGTTTATACAGTAAGTGTTTGAGTTTGAAGAGAAAAATGTCGACACTGCAATTTTTTTGAACAGATTAATATTCCTTTTCTTTGCTTCCTGTAAAAGAATAACGCAGACTTGATAAAATTTGTTAATGCTTTGATTTGGAATTGAATGTGTAATGTTTCCACGACATTTGAAATATGGAACTAAAAGCTATTAAAAAATATCTGCACTTTATTCACTCTTTTTAACGCTATATATTTGAACACAACGCTATTTATTTGAACACAACTGTACATGCACATGCACCCATATAGTTGGTAGGCAAGAGTAGACTGCTTTGTTTTTGGAACTTCTCTAGTAGGCGAGTGAGTGAATCTGCTGTGAGCAGTGGAAGTGGTTCTCTCTCCGGTCACCACTGTTCCTTCCGTTGTTTCAAGCATAGTCCTCCTTACGAAGGTGCAAAATGAGCATCTGACCAAACAATATTGCCTGTGATTGCCATTTTGAAGTAAACATGTAACGGTAAAAGTGATTTGTTGTTCCAAATGTAAAACGACAGTTTATTTTATATCAGTAGGACCCTATGTGTACTGGTAAGAATTGCAATCTACTTGCAACACCACACCAGTGAATGACCGGCATTCCTAGCTTAGCAATTTTGTCACCACATCAGACCTATAGAGTGATAAAAATGGCATGTATACAGAAGTAGAAGCAATCAAAACTTTTGGCACATGGCTAAGGTATACCAATCTTCCCTAGCATTTAGGAAAATAAACTGCACACAATAAGGTTTAATCGGTTTTGAATGGTATTTCCTCAGGAACGCCTTGAGCGAGAGATTGTAATAACTGTTTTGGAAAGTAAAGTCTGGTGACTTTTTACATTGAAGACATAGCGACAAAAAAATTTGACACTTTTACGAGAAACAAATTAAATTTCCCTTGAAGTCTGTCCCTATCAGGGGAGTAATAGCACAATAATAAAATATGTTGTGGGAGAGATTTCTAAAAAAATGTTTTAAATGGAAATGGAATCCATCCACATTGCAAGCACAAAGACTTGATTAAAGGGTCAGGGTCTGTTTTGAAAGCTGACTAACTCAGGTTTCTGAGAAGAGATCTCCGGTCCCGCAGAATTCAGTATATTTGTGTTTGCCACAGGAATGCTGATACTTTACATTGAAGAGAGGATGAATGAACGGCGGTCTCTATGGCCGCAGAAATAAATGTGGCTGGTATTTATTTGTATAAAACGGAATGGGGGGAAAAACACCATTGAATTAATAATGTGTATTAAATGCAAAACTAGCTGTGCTGTTGACCCCCCTTGGGCGCTAACTGATCTTACAGTAATGCTTCTTGCTCAGGGAATATTGATTACCGCTGCAGTTGAGCTTTGTCGCAGGTTGGCTTTTCCACTCACATTTTGCAAAGAACTGCACAGAGCTGCTCTGACTTGGTTACCACTTTGGGTGGTACGGTACCGTGACTGTCAGAGTCACTCGGGTGGACGGTTCATCAGTCAGTCGATTAGTCAGTCAGTAAGCCATTCAATCAACTGGGATGCTACAGCTGCTTCTTTCAGTCACAAAAGTAAACATGAGGATATCCCTAATATGTAGAAGTGATGTCATCCAGGGGTGGGGGATGGGGGCTGGTAGAACAGATACAGATACATTTTCAGGTAAAGATAGAGGATAACCAGGTAAAGGCAGAGAGGATAACCAGGTAAAGGTAGAGAGGATAACCAGGTAAATGCAGAGAGGATAACCAGGTAAAGCTTGAGAGGATAACCAGGTAAAGGTAGAGAGGATAACCAGGTAAAGCTTGAGAGGATAACCAGGTAAAGGTAGAAAGGAGAGGATAACCAGGTAAAGATTGAGAGGATAACCAGGTAAAGGTAGAGAGGATAACCAGGTAAAGCTTGAGAGGATAACCAGGTAAAGGTAGAAAGGAGAGGATAACCAGGTAAAGATTGAGAGGATAACCAGGTAAAGGTAGAGAGGATAACCAGGTAAAGGTAGAGAGGATAACCAGGTAAAGCTTGAGAGGATAACCAGGTAAAGGTAGAAAGGAGAGGATAACCAGGTAAAGGCAGAGAGGGTTACCAGGTAAAGGTAGAGATGATAACCAGGTAAAGGCAGAGAGGGTAATCAGGTAAAGGTAGAAAGGAGAGGATGACCAGGTAAAGGTAGAGAGGATAACCAGGTAAAGGCAGAGAGGGTAACCAGGTAAAGGTAGAGAGGATAACCAGGTAAAGGTAGAAAGGAGAGGATGACCAGGTAAAGGCAGAGACGATAACCAGGTAACGGTAGAGAGGATAACCAGGTAAAGCTTGAGAGGATAACCAGGTAAAGGTAGAAAGGAGAGGATAACCAGGTAAAGGTAGAGAGGATAACCAGGTAAAGATAGAAAGGAGAGGATAACCAGGTAAAGGTAGAGAGGGCAGAGAGGATAGCCAGGTAAAGGCAGAGAGGATAGCCAGGTAAAGGTAGAGAGGATAACCAGGTAAAGGTAGAGAGGATAACCAGGTAAAGGCAGAGAGGATAGCCAGGTAAAGGCAGAGAGGATAACCAGGTAAAGATAGAAAGGAGAGGATAACTAGGTAAAGGTAGAGAGGGCAGAGAGGATAACCAGGTAAAGGTAGAGAGGATAACCAGGTAAAGGCAGAGAGGATAACCAGGTAAAGGTAGAGAGGATAACCAGGTAAAGGTAGAGAGGATAACCAGGTAAAGATACAGAGGATAACCAGGTAAAGGCAGAGAGGATAACCAGGTAAAGGTAGAGAGGGCAGAGAGGATAACCAGGTAAAGATACAGAGGACAACCAGGTAAAGGTAGAAAGGATAACCAGGTAAAGGTAGAGAGGGCAGAGAGGATAACCAGGCAAAGGTAGAGAGGGCAGAGAGGATAACCAGGTAAAGGTAGAGAGGGTAGAGAGGATAACCAGGTAAAGGTAGAGAGGGCAGAGAGGATAACCAGGTAAAGGTAGAAAGGATAATCAGGTAAAGATACAGAGGATAACCAGGTAAAGGTAGAGAGGGCAGAGAGGATAACCAGGTAAAGGTAGAGAGGGCAGAGAGGATAACCAGGTAAATGTAGAGAGGGCAGAGAGGATAACCAGGTAAAGGTAGAGAGGGTAGAGAGGATAACCAGGTAAAGGTAGAGAGGGCAGAGAGGATAACCAGGTAAAGGTAGAAAGGATAGGATAACCAGGTAAAGGTAGAGAGGATAACCAGGTAAAGGTAGAGAGGATAACCAGGTAAAGGCAGAGAGGATAACCAGGTAAAGATACAGAGGATAACCAGGTAAAGGTAGAAAGGATAACCAGGTAAAGGTAAAGAGGATAACCAGGTAAAGATATAAAGGAGAGGATAACCAGGTAAAGGTAGAGAGGACAGAGAGGATAACCAGGTAAAGGCAGAGAGGATAACCAGGTAAAGATACAGAGGATAACCAGGTAAAGGTAGAAAGGATAACCAGGTAAAGGTAGAGAGGATAACCAGGTAAAGATAGAAAGGAGAGGATAACCAGGTAAAGGTAGAGAGGGCAGAGAAGATAACCAGGTAAAGGCAGAGAGGACAACCAGGTAAAGGTAGAGAGGATAACCAGGTAAAGATAGAAAGGAGAGGATAACCAGGTAAAGGTAGAGAGGGCAGAGAGGATAACCAGGTAAAGGCAGAGAGGATAACCAGGTAAAGGCAGGGAGGATAACCAGGTAAAGATAGAAAGGAGAGGATAACCAGGAAAAGGCAGAGAGGATAACCAGGTAAAGGTAGAAAGGAGAGGATAGCCAGGTAAAGGCAGAGAGGATAACCAGGTAAAGGCAGAGAGGATAACCAAACTCCTGGAGGTTGGGGTAGAGGAAGGGAGGGTGATAGGTACAGGGTCTTTGTTACACATTTCATCCACAGTACCATGGTAACAAATTGATGGATGATGCCTTCTAATTTTTCTCTTCTTTGAGTAATGACTTGAAATATAATTGATGTTAGGTGTTTTTTTTTTTTACACCATTGATTATACTCCCTGCGCCATTTCACTTGTAACTCTTAGTAAAAGAATATTAAGTAGGGTGAACTCCAGGGGATGCAATCAATATAAAATGGAGGCGAGGATATCGGATGAACCGAGAACGCTGGCTGTTTATTGCAATACCACACATGACACGACTCAAAATTAGTGGCTAGCATGTAAGTTACAATCAATAAATGCTATTACTTGCAAAAAGGACATTGTGTGCTGCATGCCCACCCCACCCCACCCCAGCCCCCCGTGCCTCGTGATTGGCCGGATGAAAGGCTCTCCCTGGGTGGGGGAGCTGCAGCAGTGCGGAGCGTCGAGTGTCACCACAAATGAAAAATGCAAGCCTCTGCTCCGGCTCCGGTAACAATCAGTGTCCCCCATTCCTTACCTGTCACCTCCGCCGAGTCTTGAGGACCCGGCCACGGGGACGAGGGCGGGGGGAGAGGCGGCAGAACCGCAATCTGCCCCCCCAGCGCGGGTTGTTCTGGTTTAGCGTAGTTTAGCGGTTAGCCCGTATGACCTCTACCGCAGACACCAGGGGGAAAACTACAGCGCATGCCATAGAGCCCGCTCACACCAGGAGGCGCACACTACAACACGTGCCATAGAGCCCGCTCACACCAGGAGGCGTACACTACAGCGTGTGCCATAGAGCCCGCTCACACCAGGAGGCGCACACTACAACGTGTGCCATAGAGCCCGCTCACACCAGGAGGCGCACACTACAACGTGTGCCATAGAGCCCGCTCACACCAGGGGGCGTACACTACAACGTGTGCCGTACAGCCCGCTCACACCAGGAGGCAGGCACTACAGCGTGTGCCATAGAGCCCGCTCACACCAGGGGGCGCACACTACAACGCATGCCGTACAGCCCGCTCACACCAGGAGGCATGCACTACAACGTGTGCCATAGAGCCCGCTCACACCAGGAGGCATGCACTACAACGCGTGCCGTAGAGCCCGCTCACACCAGGGGGCGCACACTACAGCTTGTGCCATAGAGCCCGCTCACACCAGGAGGCGCACACTACAACGTGTGCCATAGAGCCCGCTCACACCAGGGGGCGCACACTACAGCGCGTGCCGTACAGCCCGCTCACACCAGGAGGCATGCACTACAGCGTGTGCCATAGAGCCCGCTCACACCAGGAGGCGCACACTACAACGTGTGCCATAGAGCCCGCTCACACCAGGGGGCGCACACTACAGCACGTGCCATAGAGCCCGCTCACACCAGGAGGCGCACACTACAGCGCGTGCCATAGAGCCCGCTCACACCAGGAGGCATGCACTACAACGCGTGCCGTACAGCCCGCTCACACCAGGGGGCGCACACTACAGCACGTGCCATACAGCCCGCTCACACCAGGAGGCAGGCACTACAGCGCGTGCCGTACAGCCCGCTCACACCAGGAGGCATGCACTACAACGCGTGCCGTAGAGCCTGCGCAAACAAAGTATTTGCACAATATTTCACTCTTTGCAGGTGATCAAATAAGGCATTATGCAAAGAACTCCAGCCACAAACAGCCATATTTAAATGAGCGAAAAAATTATTCTTCTTTGCTTTCCTGTTGCCTGCAATGGCCTACAAATACTGAGAAAACCACATTGGCATGTGTGTTTTTAAAAAGAGGTAGCCTTGCCAAATATGGTAGTAAACGGGCATGTGAGCATGGTATAATGTGCAAGCACTTCCTAATATACAATCAAGTCTGATGTATCAACCTGCGAATGCATTTACACTAAAATCTGGTTTACGCAAGTTTAATGAATCACACGTGAGATTTTCATATGCAAGTTGGTACGTTCATTTATTCATAAATGAAGCCCACAGAGAGTATCATTTCTTACCAACCACTGTAAACGGTTTGTTTCTTTATCTTCCCTTGGTTTCATATTGTGGGATCTAATCCTCAACTATGGGAAACAGTAATGTGTTTTTACGTTATACATATAGGCTTTGGGGCCTAAATGCATGCTTCTCCTGCCAAATGTACACCACAAATATACACAAAATAAAAGTTTGATAGGAGAGGGAAAAGAAACGGAGAAAGATTGGGAGATTGAGAGGGAATTATGGGAAAGCTAATGAAGGGGAAAAGAAAGCTTACAAAAGCAAGTGAGACAGTGGCAGCTCCCCCTGCCCCATACCCTGGCTTTCGCTTTCTCTCCCCAAACCCAACCGTGCTGTAGCACTCGTGGAGGGGAGTCGCAGAGAGCGATAAGCCACGGACCATCGCTCTCCGACTCCGTGGCGTTTTAATAACGCGCGGCGGGATGCAGAAGCCGTGGCGGTAAGCAATAACCCACTAACGCTGTAGTAACGGATCTCGCGAAAGAATAAACATTGGAAGATGTTACGCTCGTGTGCGCGCTCATTTCCATGTGGCGCACTGTGGCGTATCAGCAGCCAGTGACCCATTAAAGGTTATGAGAAACGTCAGCAAATAACCACACGTGCTTTATACATAGTTACATAACCCCAGTGTCACCATCACACACAGACCTTCCTCTGCTTCATATTGCGGGATCTATTGAGGAATAGAAACAGAGGCAAATTTGAACGCTGTGCTGCATAACCACATATATCACAGAAGTTCTATAAAGTCTTCAGAGATTACGTACTGACTGGGAGAGGAGGCAATACATCATGGAGATGCTAGCAAAGGAACAAACAAACAAAATAAATAAATCTTCAAAGCCACTAAGCTTATATTTAAAATGTTATTCAGGGCGGAGAGGCTGTGCCTTATGGCTGCAGTGCAGCGCCATAGGGAAATACATGTCCATTAAAGTCATTTTTAAGCTACTTCCAGAACTGAGAGCGGCGCGGTCGTGTGCCCCACGGCCTTTTGCGGAGTGCAGACCCAGTGGCAGTTCTGACCGTGGCCTGGAACTGCACCAGCGAGCGTCGCAGCGGCGACGGTGTCTATCGGGAGGGCGTTTCCCCAGCTCAGCGCACGCGAGCGACTCCGCTGGCCCGATGAGACGAGCGCGCGCCACCCGCAGCAGCTGCGCCGTCCTCCGTCACAGCACCTGCCGATCGGCTGGCAGGCCGCAGATGGGTAGGGAAGCGGCGGCCAGCTGCGTGGGCTTCTCGTGTGCACCCTTCTGAATCCGCCGAGGACGTTGGTAAAAATGGCGCTGGGACGCAGCTGCCGTCGGGGTAAAGACGCAGCTGCCGTTCCAAGTTGGGGTGAAATCATTAAAAAAATTTAAAAAATAAAAAAAACAATGAGAAAGAAACACGCAACCTCACAAACAAGAGGGCTTTTATTAAAACCCAAAATCTGCCTATTCCCCACAAGATGGCTGGAACCTTCACCCTGTAAGCCTTCCGGTTGTCTCGGTGGCAACAGCTACCGAAACAGAACAACTGTGCTGCGGTTACAGATGATGTATTCGTTGGGGGGCCGTGATGTGAAGAAAAATTTTCTATTGCAAAGGTCATCTCAGAACCATTTTAATTAGTATCCTTTGAGAAAAGTCGAATGTTTGACACTGTGGGCTCCAGCCATTCGTCTGAGTCAAAGACACCAACCACAACTGCACAGCAGTAACTTTGTTTCCAAAATTCCCCTGCTCCCGACCCTCCCCGTCACAGGATGGTTTCAAATCTGGTCCATAAACATTTTTTAATATTTAGGAGGAGTCTAATGATGATACTTGAGGTGGCTACCTAAAATAAATTAGATTAACCAAACTAAAGGACGTGTCTAACCCCAGATAAATAAAGACACTAACCCAGATATATCCGTAGTCTGACCTAGATAAATTATAGGAGCAGCCTTGGCAAAAGAGATCTAATCTCTACAATTTGGCAGCCTGGAAGTCGGTGATTCTGCCCAAGTAAGGGAATGCACTGTACTGTATTTTCCATACACTACACATAATGTGTCACAGACAGGCTGCGGATTTGACATAAAAATTAATAAAATTCCAGTTATTCTACCACCACTACTACTCTTCTTCCTCCTGCTACTACTACCCATACCACTCATAATAGTACAAAGATTTAAAAAGAAGAATTATAATTTTTTTTAAAAATATATTTAAATATATTTTATTTATACTCCAACACAGAGACATATTTTTCCAGTGGACCTCAGCTTGCTGGTCAGCCACACCAGCTTGTTATGGACTGAATATTTGTGAAAGAAATCCCTTTTTTTGGGAAATGGGGGTCATGCCGGGTGCCTGTCTTATCACAGGATCTGAGATTAACTTGAATTTCTTTCATGCGCCACAAAAAAAATAATGACTGTCAAATGTAAATGATTGTATTGATATGCAAATTGTGGAAAAGGAGGAAATGTCAGGTGTAATGAAGTGGAGGGGGGGGGGGGGGTAAAAGTCTAGATAAGTTAATGCTGGATGTTTGAAGGAAACCGATTCAGAGGCAAGCCTGGCTATCGTGGGAGCTTTTAAGATTATTTTATTATGCTGATCATGGGTATAGATTCTGAAAACCAAAATAGACAAGTATCTGTCAACTGAAACAGGAAAGCGATGCTAAATTCTACGCTACCTGTTAAAACCTACATAAACAAGTCCATGTGCATTCCTGAAGTAGTGTGCATGTAGTGTGTATTTGTTGTTGGCACTACGTTGGGCAGAAAATGTTTTCAGACCGATTAGCTCTTGTTGGCAGAGAGGCATTTTAAAGCTGGTGATTATGGTCATTGACTTCACTGGAATGTTTCGGTGAACGTGGCCATCTATAAAATGGTCCACAGCACACAAACACTCCATCGCTCAGTTTATCCAATTTGCCTTCTCTCAACCAATCTCCAGCAGCCACATTTAAACTTGCATCACAATGGTAACTATCATGCAGAGTAAACGTCTATTCAAGTGGGTGTTGGGGAGGGGCTATTTCCAGCGGAGATTTCTCATCCATGGGCGGTCTCCCAATCAAGCATCGCCTAAGCTTGCTTACCTTCAACTGCACATACCCATACGCAAAAGGTCTGTGAAAATCATATATGGTCATACTTGCAAAGTTTTATGAAAATCATATATCTTGATTAGTATTACAAACCCCAATTCCAAAAAAGCTGTGACAGTATGTAAAATGCACATAAAAGCAGAGAGTGATTTGTAAATTCTCTTTTACATAGTGTATTTAAATGAAAACAGTACAAAGAAAATATATTTAATGTTTTACCTTATCAACTTTGATTTTTGTAAATGTACGCCAATTCCAAATTTACAAAAATCAATAAAATTGATTCTCATACAATCGGTCAATGTTTTGTTATAGGGAGTACCATGTATGATAGGGAACAATTTAATTTTCGTCCGAAATGTATATGCTAGTTCTATACCACATATTTATTTAATTTATGTTTTGGATATGGCATGTGTGATTTTTATAGGACTTTTACAGACCTTTTGCATACCCAGTCCTGCTCTACAGGCCCACAACCACATCACCTTCTGCATTTCTGCTCTCGACACAGAACAAAGTGCAGCTGAGCACGTGACAGGAATTGCAGGCGCACAGGTCATCAAACGCTATTTTCACATACAAAAGTTCTGCAAAGCTCTTGCCTTCCAATTTGGACTGACCCGCTGGTTGTTATATCCCTAAAGGGGGATTCGAGAAAATGTACAAAGAAAGAAAAAAGGAGACTGCTGTTCCCCTTTCAATGTTAACTCACTGATGCTGTGTCTTTTATTGGCACCGCAACATCCTTTGCTTGCTTTGAACTCGTTTTGCCCTGTACATTCTTCTAGCACATTTCCTGGGGGTATACTACGAAGCAGGATTACTTAGTTTGCAGGATAACTGCACTGAGTAAAGCCCGGAACCATCCCAAATCTGGAAAATGGACTGAAGTAAAAAGAGCGGTTCCCAGTTATCGGGCTAACTCAGTAATCCTGCTTCATAGCATCCCCTTCGCCGGTCAATAGCTCTCAATCAACAGACACTGGCCACATTCTTCATGACGACAACTTGCACTTTAGTGATTTGACAAAGTAAGGTTCTTCAAATTATTATAATTTTTTTTTATTCATTTTGCTAGCGGTTGCTAGACAGGATATTGTTATGTTGCATCTTCTGGAAAGCATTGTTGAAGTAAAATTAATGTTCTAATGAACAAGCTTACAGCTTGTTTGGTTATTGACTGGTTAATTGTAGCTATAAAATGAAGGTCCATTTATTAATAAGGGTAGAGTAATGCAAGGAACCATCCCAATAAATTTAAAAAAAGTTAAAATAGGTGAAACTTCCAAAGTTACATAGTTCTATGGCAAAAGCGCACGCCAATATGTTTAAAATTATTATCATTCACTGTATTTCACCTTGACTGGTTCCATTTCCGAACACAATCCTTAATTTTACCAGCTTGGATGCTCACCCCTAAATTGACTGTCAACCACCCACAGCCGTAACCCACTCCCCAAAATTGATGCTGGAGTACTAAGAGTAACGATTCCTGTAAAACATGTGATAATTGTGCAAGGACATTAATGGTGCTTGTTATACACACTAGCAGGTTTCAGTGCTTAATGAATCTAATTAGAAAAACAGAAAAAAAGGAGATTAAGAGGAATTAGAGACATCCAGGGTTTTCCCCCTGAAACCAGTCTTTACTTACACAACAACTATTAACCAGAGCTATCGCACAAACATCGCCGCTTTCCCCGTGTTACTCTAACCCAAGATTGTAACAGACTGGTTTCCTAATTTATACTTTATACGGTGACACTGTGAAACATGTCTGCTAGAAAGAAAGGAGGAAGAGAGAGATTTCCATGATGATATCTGCTACAGTAAAAATCTCAGTCATGTTCGAAGGTACTATTGTTCCAACAGCAGCCCGATATACACATCCACGTACCACAGCCTTAAGGGCACGGTGGGACAACAAAGTCATCCACAACTCTTCAGTTGTGTAACTGTTGTGTAAAAGTTTTTGTTCTCCCTCAAACAAATAAGATTGGGGGGGGGGGGGGGGTTGGCATTAATTACTTGTATTGTGCTGCTTTGGCAATGCAACATCCTTGCGTTTTCTGCCAACAAAACACAATTGGACTGAACTGAGAGAGTGAGAGGGAGAGGGAGGAGAGAGAGAGGAGAGGGTGAGAGGGGGGAGAGAGAGAGAGAGGGTTGAGAGAGAGGGGGTAGAGATAGAAGGTGAGAGAGAGGGTGAGAGAGGAGAGGGGGTGAAATAGAGAGGGTGAGGGGGGGAAGAGGGTGAAGGGGGGTGGGGGAGAGGGTGGGGGGGGGGGGGGGGTGGAGAGGGTGAGAGAAAAATAAGCAAGATGAGTGGAGACAGGCAAAGAGACGGATCGGCCGATAACAGCGCATGGATACATTTCCACCATAGAACCTCACCACACTAACAATGAAGAGTATTTCCCTCACAATTTCCTGGGAAGATGGTCTTCGTGTCCCAGAGACGCACGCTCTGCTCACATGAAAGCAGAACAAAGGCATGTGGAACTGCTGGCACCGCGGCAGACTGCAGAGAATGACCCGCTGCACTTGTGTGTGGCTAGGAATCTCACTGCCTTGGGTCTTTTTGGCAGCTGGGCCTGCTTAGACAAAGCGCCTAATGCTCACTTAGCATTAAAAAATTTTAAAAAATTAAAATAAAGAGTTTAGATATGGACCTCACTTTTATTCTGAAGGCAACATCAATGTGCACCAAAAACATGCACACAACCGGGCTTTCTATCAATTATCTGATCCCCATCAGTACATTCCACTTCCGAACAGCATGCTCCAGCTTGGCCAAAAAGGAAAAATATTGGACAGAATGACAATAAATAAATAAAAACCTTCATAATTGTGTATAATTATGAACATAATGAATTTGAACAGATTTGGCAGGAAAGAGAGAGAAGGTACGTACATACCGCAGGTAATCTGGGGGGGGGGGGGGGTTACACTGACTTATCATGCTCTCTCAGAAGCTTTACACTGCAAGGTCCTTACTTGATGGAAGAAATTGAAGTGGATACTGATACGTAGGGCCACCAGTTTGTCTCCACTGCCAGCTAGAATTTGCGCTAGCCTCTTTGTCAAGCCTCTTATCCAACAAGCATCCCATTTGCACCACCTCAATAATCTATGTTGATAGTAATTGCCGCCCACTAATTAAGCACAGGCAATGATTGACAGCAATATTTACAAGCAGCACTCATGTTATTTTTCAGTTTGATTACTTACTACTGTGGACATGCTGCAGTATTTTTAAATGTTGTTCAGGGGCATGTTAGGTTTTGTTAGAAGCAGTGGGAAATGGACAGAGTTTTAACTTGCACAAAAAAGTTCAACAAAAAAAATGTATTAATGATTCAACAAATTAACTGATCATGGTCTTCAATCAAGACCTTAAAGGGATATTTTACCTTAGTGCGACGCAAGTCATTTTGTGTAGCCTACCCCATTATATTGGCACAGTGTGAATACTAGCAACTTCAGCGATCCCTGCTGACCGTTAACGGCATCGCCGTTAGCCCGGTTGTCAGCGAGCTCATTCACACCCATTCATTTTCGGGACCTCATTAAATTAATTGTTTTAAAGCAGAGACTAACTACAGCGGATAATACAGCGGAAAAAAGAGAACACGATGGTGAAAAGGTACATTTTTGTTTTCATATCTAATGTATTATCAACATTTTATTACCTTTTAAAAGAAAAAGAAGATCCGGCAAAAAGCTTTGTTATTTTAGCTCAGTGATGAATCCTTGCGAACAATAAAGCTGACGTCAATTCACCAAGTGTAGTAGGCTACTGTTAGTTGTAGGTTTACGTCATAAAACAAAAAATCTAACTACGGCTTGTTGTGTTTCTATGCAGTAGCATATCCACGATTATAGCTAATTTAAACTTGAAAACGGCTTATAAGCTCAAAACAAACACTTACCATTTTACCTTTGTGTTATCTTTTATCAATGTATTATCCACCGTAGTTAGTTTGTGCTTTAAAACGATTAATTTTGGTGAGGTCGTGAAAATGAATGGGAGTGAATGGGGACCCTGACACCCGGGATAACAGCGATGCCGTTAACGGTCAGCAGGGATCGCTGATGTTGCTAGTATTCACACTATGCAAATATAATGGAGTAGGCTCCACAAAATGACTTATGTCACACAAAGGTGAAATATCCCTTTAAGTAGAATCTGGTGTCTTAGTGCCAGGCCAAAACAGAAACCTGCACCCACGCTGGCCCATTTCAGATAAGATTGGACTCCCCTGCTTTATATGGACTGCAGTGATACTCAATCCTGGCCCTGGAGCCACAGAGTCTGCAGCAACCAACTCAGACCCAAGAAAACCAGGTGATCTGAGTTAACCGTGTAACCAACTGCTTTAACTGATCAATTGCTGTGCTGCTCAAGTGCTGAGTAACTATGAAAGCCAGCAGACCCTGCGGCTCTCCAGGACCAGGGCTGTGTCCGAATCAGAGCCCCATCCACTGTGTCCTGTGTCTCCTGTGTACAGGCAGATGTGTGCGGTTTAATGTGCACTGTTTAGTATGCAACGTGAAGTACGCAAAAAAAATATCCTCCATACTATTTTCCAACCATACTGTGGAAGTGTCACGTGTTGTTTATTTTGTTATTGCAGAAAAACGTCAGCGAAGCTGCAGCTCATTTTTTTAAAAGAAGCTGCGCGTCATATTTATGAGACCAAAATGTTCGCGTACTTCTTGAAAAGTATGCTCCCGAATATTCTCAGCGAAACCTCCGAAGTAAGTATATCATCCGGGGGTTTTAAGTATACTACATTTAGAGAGAATTTCGCCAACTTAACGACTTTCTCGTCCTGTCTGCTCAGCAAGCCTACTTAACAGTATGGAAGGGTGCTGATTTGGACACAGCCCAGGAGTGAGGAGACCACTAGCTCACTTCTGACATACTTTTCATCACATTTAAACTTCCATCCATGTCAGTTTCCTTCCTGTCTCTCCCCATATTAGAGCAACCAATTGTTTTTATAAACGTCGCAATTATAAACTCAATTGTATGATTAGTCACGTGACTGTGCTGTTGGAATGCATATGGGGACCCATGAAGGATAAGCATAGAAATATAAGTTTAAATCCTTGAAGGCCACATAGTGGAGATAAACTTGTGGCCCTACTGTTAAGAATTATTCTGGAATAACAATTACAAGTGAGAATTTAGTTTTTTTTTGTCTTTTTTACCAGATTCAGCTTGGATGATCCTTACCCTAAACGTGCAAATTGGGTACTAATGGCCACAAAAACTGCTTTACTTTTACATCATAAATGGCTCAGACATTCTATTTTTTATTTTTTTACAGTGTTTGTCTTGGTTCTTCGATTAATTCCATCTCATCCTACCTGCCTTCCCAAACTGAACATCCATCCAATAGCACTATCCATCCATAGCAACACCATAGGAGCACTACCCATAAGAGCACTATCCGCTGCAATGCTGAGATGGTCTACAAGTACAATGGGACAATCCAAATTTAGGAGAGAATTCAGAGATGACAATATAGCTAAAACATTTAAATCCACATCCAAATGAGGCAGTTTATGAATGAAACCCAAGCAAGTTTTTGCATATTTTGTAGGGACAGAGGCACACACACACAAATGCCCTTTCTGCACTTCACTGCTGAGGTAGCAATTTTGGATTTCACCAAAGAACTGCTCACATTTTCTATATCTTCATAATTGCTTGGCTGGGATTAGCATTCTGCTATTGGAAATGTTACACCAGCATATGGGTGATGGCTGCTGCTACATCTGCTGCTCACAGAATTCCGCTTTCAGTTGCAATTTTGAACTATCACAGTGTCATACTTTTTTCAGTCATGAAATTAATCATCTCACACTGTGCCATCAACTCCTGGTAAAGCCAATTGAATTTTCACTGCAGCACCTCAGAGAATACCTGTAAAACACATTCTCCATCACATTGCTACTTGAGAACGTATACTTTGAGTCATATCATATAACACTCATCTCGTTAGTTTTCATCACTGATAGGTTAACACATTATCTTTTACTCGCTTCTATGCCTGACCTCTGTGGTAACCAAAAGAGAGGTGCAGCGCATTGAGATATTTGATCCTATTTTGACATCTGTTGAGCGTTTAAATTTTTCACTAATCATTCCAGTCACATTTTACCGATAGCCACATACAGGAAGTCATGAAAATTGGCATGTTAAACATTTGCTGCTTGTCTCTGTGGCAGCCAAGCTGGTTGGTGGCCATGTTGTCTTCTGAGATAGCAGATCCTCTATAACCGTTTAAAGACCTACCGCATCATCAGTGTGCTGGATGGATGGATGGATAGATGGATAGATGGATAGAGAGAATTTGGCTGTGTCCGAATACGACCCCTACACCCTTTTGAGGGTGCATATGTGAGTCCACTTCGTCATAAAGCTTTTGAGTGGGCGACTTTTTCTCACAAATGGGGACACTTAAAATACCAGGATGAACCCCTTATTTCCGGGGTTTTGTTGAGGGATTCAGGAGCACACTCATCCACAGAACTGTGTACTCAGTAAGTAACCTGGAAGTAAAAACGTAAAAGACATAGAGCGTATATGCATATCTATGGTACAAGAGTGGATCATATTACAAACTACTCTTTTTTTGTTGTTGTTAATTCTATCTTCATTCATAATCTACACTTCGTAACAATCGTCATATGTTAACTGATTGATATTCTCAATAAAAATAAATTCTTTTTTTTTAAATATTACAAACTAATTCCTCACTAGTTTGGAAAGAGTTTTGTGGGATTTCTTTCACACACTGCTTGCAAAGTGAGGGGACAGGGCACATAGTAGACAGGGGTCTGAGTGGACAAGGGACAGTGGACAGGGAACAGGGGTCGTATTCGGCCACGGCCAGAGAGACAGTGAGAGAGAGGGGTAGACCGCAGAGCTGTAGCTGGAATATTGTACCGAAGCCACGACAGGCTCAAAAATGAGAAGGTCGCTTAGACCTGTCCACCATTTCTGCAAAAAAGGATGTCATACCTGAGATTTTCTAAACGATTTCAATTTGAATACCATTATTCCCTTTTCAGTAATTTGTTTGCCATTTTGAATTTTTATCCCACAGTATATCCAGAGTCTGGATAAGTGCTGCTGTCTGACTTTTAGATTTCCATTTTTTTTTTTTTTTTTTTTAAATCTTTGTGTATCTGAGTGTAATCTGATGCCTGTTGGTGGTAGGAAATCTTATGTAGAATAGCTTGAACTCATCTTCTCCTTTTCATCTTTGCGGTTTTACACTGTACTCTGGAATAATGCCCTAATGAACATTCCTTTTCTACAGGTCCTGTGGTTTTAAGGAGTTATCTGAGGTCTTTAAAGGGAAACACATCTCTGAATAAATTTATTTAGTCCTTTTCGCAAACGCGCCTGGGCGCAAGAGTAATTCCTAGTTTCTTCTCCCGCAATTTTTTTTTTGATCTGCAGTAAGGGGTTTAGGGCTCTACTGACCTTGCGGCGTGAAGACACAGCTAGTGTTTCGGAGGACAACCGTGGATGCTTACTCCACACCCTCTCCAATCGGCAGTGAGGTGTGAGGTCGGAGGACAACCGTGGATGCTTACTCCACACCCTCTCCAATCGGCAGTGAGGTGTGAGGTCGGAGGACAACCGTGGATGCTTACTCCACACCCTCTCCAATCGGCAGTGAGGTGTGAGGTCGGAGGACAACCGTGGATGCTTACTCCACACCCTCTCCAATCGGCAGTGAGGTGTGAGGTCGGAGGACAACCGTGGATGCTTACTCCACACCCTCTCCAATCGGCAGTGAGGTGTGAGGTCGGAGGACAACCGTGGATGCTTACTCCACACCCTCTCCAATCGGCAGTGAGGTGTGAGGTCGGAGGACAACCGTGGATGCTTACTCCACACCCTCTCCAATCGGCAGTGAGGTGTGAGGTCGGAGGACAACCGTGGATGCTTACTCCACACCCTCTCCAATCGGCAGTGAGGTGTGAGGTCGGAGGACAACCGTGGATGCTTACTCCACACCCTCTCCAATCG
Organism: Synaphobranchus kaupii; assembly: GCA_029718625.1. NCBI lineage: Eukaryota > Metazoa > Chordata > Actinopteri > Anguilliformes > Synaphobranchidae > Synaphobranchus > Synaphobranchus kaupii. Next base: position 28,959,090 of record CM056385.1, on the reverse strand, counting down.
GCAGTGAGGTGTGAGGTTTGCACTGCGGTCACAGACAATTGCCCATTCCAGATTGGGGTGGGAAATGCTCAGCCCCACGTAGGGCGGCAAATGTATTTATACATTTTTTAAAGTTTGCTTTACAAATGGCAGTTTAGCCAATTCCCTCCCAATCCAATGCTCCCTTCTGGAGACAGGATGCTAGCTTTGCTACTTTGCTTGCTAGCTCAGTTTAACTGAAGATGCGACAATCAACCTCATAGCTACTAATGCACAAGTGACACGACACTTATTAGATTGATTCTATATAGAAATAGAAATAATAATAAAATGGAAGAAAATTGCTGGCAATGACGTTTTCTTTGCTTGATGACAAAACTGAGAGATGGTGACATTTGTACAGATCTGAGATATTTACTCCAATCACAGTGTTCATGTATTGATTGGCAGTCATACTATACAATTAAACTGTCTATTCTTTAAAGCAGTTTTCAATTGTCTTTGAAAAGCTATTTCAAAATAGCAATTTTTTTCTACCACAAATTATTTTTGTCCAAAGTAAGGTCGCTTGTATTTTTATATATTATCAATGTATACAGCTGGATACATTAACTTAAGCAAGCTCTTTGCCCAGGGATAAAACAGTGGATTTGAACCTGAAACTCCACTGGTTAAAAACCTGCATGAAAAACAGGAAAAAGTTGAATATTCTCCAAATTGTGTAGTGCATTTACAGTGTCAATCATGTTGTCAGATAAGGGGAATGTCTTCACAGACCGACAGCTTCCGACAGTGTTCCCACAAGGCCAGATCCTGACACAAAGTCATTAGAAAATTTTCTACATGGTTGAACTCTTTGATGCCACACACGCTCATTAAAATCTATCCTCTGTTAACTGTACACAAGGGCCAAAAATATACAGATAATTTGCTGTTGGTTCATATCATCTGTTGTGAATAGAACAATGGATGCAAGCAGATTGCAGAACTTTCAGCAACTCAGTTCTGGGTGTAAGATCACATATGTGAATAGAATGTTCTTAACTGAACATTCTAATACTGATGTAACAATCACTACTGGTAATGGAAAGTAATGGAGTTATAGAACACTTATGTAGAATTTTGAAAAAACATTTTTTTTAAAACATTCTTGAAAGCACTCATTTTCAGTCCAGGAGTTTCATGTCTCAGAGCAGCCCACTTTGGACTGGGGGGGTTCCACAATGAAAAATAGACCATTTTAGCTCTTTTGATTAACTTTTTTAATTCATTTTTTTAAAATATAGAACAATTATAAGATATATACAAGAGATAACTAGTAAAATAGGTAGGTATAGTTGTGATATTGGACCTAATTGTCTGGACTTTTTAGATTTTGCACACAGTGTGGTACAGCTCTACCTGTGCTGTCCACAGCAGGGATCCTTCTGGGGCGGATGGCGGCGAGGAGAAGGAGGAGAAGGAGAAGGAGGAGAAGGAGAAGGAGGAGAAGGAGAAGGAGAAGACCACCTTTCATGGCCTAATACTAATGTACAACTTCAATAAGTTGGCTAATGGTGTGCAAATAAAGCCTAACGTTCGGTATTTAACATCTGGGAAAGTAATACAGCCATATTTATCAGGTGTCCTCAATATGAAATTGTTATTGAATCACTTACAATATATGACTCACTGAAATAATGTTAACACTATTAATAAAAACTGCTGCTAACTATTGTTTTTGAATGTTAAAAAGTCACCGTTATCATAAGGTCTTTAATTGCTGTTTTAGTCATCGTTTTTCTAATTTAGTAAATAACACTCTTAACTTGGCAGATGTTCACGTTCGTGACAATGCCCAGAAAGATATAAAACGTCCATTCATGAAGATTAACTAACGTTAGCTCTCTGAATGTAACATTTAAATCTCCAGTAAGTTATCAAGTTAAATTAACTTCATTTGGCTGTTAACTTTTGCTAGATAGCTAACATTACCTCACGGTTGAAGGGTGACATTAGACGTCAAATAAATTAAAAGTTAATAACGTTAGCTTACAAAACCAACAAGAAGCGACAGCAAGATATAGCAAGTAGGCTATGTTAGCTAACATTAGCTATGTTTGCTACATCTAAAACAGTGTTACTTAATAATTTACTTATTATTATTATTATTATTATTATTATAATACCTTTCATGGCCTAATAATAATAAACAGGAATAATAATTTCCAACACAATTAACCCCCCTCGCTAAAAAAAAAAAAAAGGAAAAAGTCCTGGCTGCTCAGAGACTATATAGCAAAATGCCTTTCACAATTAGATGATCCCATAACCATTTTGCATTTATCAAAGCAGTTATTCGTAAATACGGCAGTCATATTCCTTGACAATAAACTTTAATGGTGGTTTGCATGCAATGATATTGTGCTTTACTTTTTTTATCCTAGCCTTTTCTGTTCCTCCTTTTATTATTTTATTCTCCATTTTAGCATCTTCGTCTGGCACAAACTCTAACTCAACTAAACTAATTACATCAGGTGATCAATCATAATCTAAAACAAACTTGGGTTCAACCAATTATGGAATTTGGGAGGGGCCACTTTCATCCCCCCTATCAGCATCCAAGTTTCTGGTGTGGGCCGTGGTTGCTTTTCGTGCGTGTGTTTTGTGCGTTTTCATGCGAGAGAGAGGGGGGCGAGTGAGAACTCATGCAGCCCACACTGCAGCCAGTAGCCTATATGATCTAAATACAATTATTGTGTTTACCAATCCTCGCCACCAGCCCAAAAACCAGCGGCACCACCGGGATTCTTCCCGATTCTCCCGATTAGCCACTCCAGCATTGCTTGAAAGGGTTACAGTTTTAAAGTTTTCTCTTTGGTCTCCATGGCCAGCCCTTTCTCCAGGAGACAGAATGCATTCAATTATTGCCCAGACTCCTTTTTACTTGTCCCATTTTTAAACTTCACTCACTAAAAATCCTCCATTTCCCCAGCCTACAAAACTGACCAAGATGCATAATGTACTGATCATTCAGTGCATTCATTGTCAAAAATCCAATCTGTGCCCCAGCTAATACAAAATGTTTAAAGAAGTGTCTTTAAAGGGGAACATTCTGATTCACAGTGGTGTCACAGACCAATATGATAGAAAAACATTATGGAATCATATGAATAATTTAAGAATTTTACACCTGTGCTTGAGATATCAGCTTTGTAGAATATTACTTACTTTCCCCATAGATCATTACTGCAACACACAATAAACATACACACAAACACACCCTTAGGTGATCTAAGGACGGCTGGGTCTCCTCCCAGCTGGATGTGCCCGGTATACCTCCATAGGGAGACGCCCAGGGGACATCCTTACCAGATGTCCGAACCACCTCAACTGACTCCTCTCAATGTGGAGGAGCAGCGGCTCTACTCTGAGGTCCTCCCGGATGACTGAGCTCCTCACCCTATCCAGGAGAGTAAGCCCCGCCACCCTACGGAGAAACCCCATTTTGGCCGCTTGTATTCGCAATCTCACTCTTTCGGTCACTACACACAGCTTGTGACCATAGGTGAGAGTAAGAACAAAGATTGACGGGTAAATCGAGAGCTTTGCCTTTTGGCTCAGCTCCTTCTTCACCACCACAGTCCGGTACAACGCCCGCAATACTGCAGCCGCTGCACCTAAACGGCGGTCAATCTCCCGCTCCCTCACTCATGAAGAAGATCCCGAGATACTTGAACTGCCCCCAACTGAGCAGCTGTTCCCCCCTCACCTGCAGAGGACAAACCACCATTTCCCCAGAGAGAACCACGGCCACAGACCTGGAGGTGCTGATCCTCATCCCAACCGCGTCACACTCGGCTGCAAACCGCTCCACCAATGCGCATCGGAGGTCACAGTGCGATGAGGCCAAAAGGACCACATCATCCGCAAACAGCAGAGATGCCACCCTTATGTCTTGGCATTAAGTCAAGCTCATTCAATGAGAGTTGTTAAATGTTGTTGTTTAAAACCATGAAGAAATGACATCACAATCTAAATAGACCTTCAAAGCATAGATGTAGATCCCACTGGGGACAGGGGGGGGACACGTCCCCCTCCCCCCAACTTTGGGATAACGTCAATGCCCCCCCCCCCCTCCTATATTTGAATGCTGTATTGGGTGGTAGTGTTAGTGTCCCCCCCCCTCCAAAAAAAGTCCTACAGAACATTTCCTGTTTGCTGTCCCAAAGTTGAAATGAGATCTACGTCCTAGGTTTCTTCACCCAAGTGAAGTCAGCATCATTGAGATCTTCAACACATTCATGCGGATGAAATAAATTGCAACAGGGAACTACACTAAAAAGCAGGTAAGTACAAGTTGGACAATATGTCTCTCTCACATCTTGGAATTACCAAAGACCTTGTGCATTAACAGATCATTCACAGTGTTAACAAAATTCTTCCTTTGCCCAAAAGTGATTGTTAACAAGCCAGCGTTGATCTTTCATATAGCCACTTGCCGACACCTTTATGGAGTTTGCTGGCTATTGACAAGAATAGGTCAGATAGCGAGATAGCTAAATAGTTGTAGTAAGTACAATTGACTGATTTATAGACACATCCATTTGCTGGCTGCATAAGTACACGTTAGCTAACTGCTTTTGTTTCATTGTTCGGTGCCATTTGTAAATGTTGGAATATCAGATCAGCTAGGGGAAGAGGAAGACATTTAAATACTGCCCATCTGTACATGTCCGTTTATTGTCAGAAATGACATCCAATTGGATCAATAATCTAAATCAGGAATAAGGAACTAGAAGCTAGCCTCTCAGCCCAGCGGGAGAGACCAGGTAGAGAAGGGAGCAGCAAGGAGTAGGCAGAGTGAAAGCGAAAAAGCCTCCATTGTTCGCAGTGGGGATGGCGCTTAACCCCATTACATGATTAATGTGATGCTATAATTAACATTATAATGCAATTACATATTTTATATGTGCGCGGCAGCCCGGGCGTGATCTGAATTCACACTATGCCGCCCCTCGTTCAAACGCGGCGAGCAAGCCGAGCCGATTCGCGCGATAGCTGCTGTACATCAAGGATGCTTTTAGTAAAATCAACATTTACATAAATACATTTCTGTGTTGGGGAGGGGTGGGGGTGTGGGGGAGGGAGGGTTTGGCGTTTCTGTGCTATCTTTGTCTTTTTATGTTCCCCTGGGGAAAGCTCTATTCCAGCCCACTATTCCAGCTCTTTTCTCTTTTATCTCCCTCTCTCTCTCTCTCTCTCTCTATTTATCTCTCTGTCTGTCTGTCTCTCTCTCTCTCCTGCTCTCTCTCTCTCTAGATCTGGGAGAACTCACCAAATGCTAATGAATGCCTCCCTCGCTCCTTGCTTACGATCATCATCATGAACACTCACATCTGTTTGGTCTGCTTGTAAACTGGAAGGCCTTGCTTCAGTCTCATCACAACTGCTTTTTTATTCTCAGCTTCACTGAACAATACACAACGAGCAAGCCTTATATTTGCTAAAATTCCTTAAACAATACTGGTAATTGATTACGGTGACTAGGTAAGTATTCGGAAGGGAAGACTTGTTTTTAGCCATTACTCAAATTTGAGAACACAATCACCGTCATTCCATCCAGCACGACAGTTGGACAGAATGACAATAATAATGAGAGGCAGAGAATTATATCTTCTAATAATTAATGAATCATGTTATGAATTAATTCACTCATTATGTAGGCCATTTAATTATTTATTTATTTTCTCACTGGTGTGCAGAGGTAGGCGAGGAGCTTCGCTTGTGACCTGGAGGTTCACAGGTTTGCACCCCAGCTGAAGTACTGCTGTGTTAGTTTAAGAACATACCAAACAGGTATAACTTTAGTCAAAGCTGTATGGATGGTTAACATGTGGGGGTTCCATAGTTACGCAGGCTAATAACGAATCAAATATTATTAATGTAATAATCACCTGTTGTTTGCTGCTAAATAAAGTAATCTCATGACATGAGGTGACCTGTTAGAAGGGGCCACACAGGGCTCCAATGGAGGATCTGATTGGTGAGAATAATTCCATATTACTCTCCTTCTACGGGTATCTGTGACCCACCAAAAAGGAGAAAAAAGGTAAAGTGAATGAACTTAAACAGTGGCGGTGGGAGATGACAGCTGAATTATTCATCACCTGAAGATTAGCCGTAGCGTATAAGGATAAGGACAAAGTGGATTTGAATAGTTCATTCCGACGCCGACACAGCTGTGTCTCTAGAGAGCTCTAAGCTTATTAGAAGGAAGGGGAGAGAGTAATAAAAACAGGGTTCGGACCACGGTAATCATGTCCCATTGAGGTGTGAAGGCTTTAGGCATTAAAGACGCGGCGAAAACAGGAGAGGCTCCATTAGCACGTGTCGTGCTGAGAATGCAGGCAGCGCAGTCCCCCCGCTCCACCTGCGCTCAAAGCAAACCTCAGCACACTCCTTGATTGGCTATTGAATCTGAAGAACTGGAGTATGAATTGAAAAAGCAGAAAAGCAGGCATAGACCCTCTGAGCAGTTAACACAACCCCCCGTTGTTTTTATGTCACGCTCTTTGTTGTTGTTTTTTATCTTCGTATAACTTGGCTGCGTACACAAAAGATAGCAAAAAAGCTGCTCACAAGTTTTACATTTCAGTCATGCGATTTTTGACTTCCTTTGGGTGACTAATCAATGTTTTAAACCAAGACATTTTCTCTTTCTCTCCTTTGACTGACTGAACTGTTAAACATCTGTATTATAATCATAGTAAAAGTGAATTTATTTAGTGGTATTATAATCATCGTAAAAGTGTATTTATTTAGTGGTATTATAATAATAGTAAAAGTGTGTTTATTTAGTGGTATTATAATAATAGTAAAAGTGTGTTTATTTAGTGGTAATATAATAATAGTAAAAGTGTGTTTATTTAGTGGTATTATAATAGTAAAAGTGTATTTATTTAGTGGTAATATAATAATAGTAAAAGTATGTTTATTTAGTGGTATTATAATAATAGTAGAAGTGTGTATTATAATAATAGTAAAGGTGTAATTATTTAGTGATATTATAATAATAGTAAATGTGTATTTATTTAGTGGTATTATAAATAATAGTAAAAATGTGTTTATTTAGTGGTATTATAATAATAGTAAAAGTGCGTTTATTTTACCTTTTTGTTCAGCTTGTTTTCACCTAGAACTGTAGGTAACAGGTTCTAGTTTCATTTTCATTCTATCGCCCGTTTATACAGGGTGTTTCTTTTGTTTTGTTTCACTACCTCTTGTTTCGCCTAATTATTTAGTGCGTGAGGTTCTTTTGTTAGTTATTCTCGCTGTTTATCGAGATCGCCTCAGTTTTTGGAGGTTGCTTTGTTTTGCCTAGTGCAAGGGAAGTTTTGCTCTCGATCCTGTGTTATCCCAGTCCTGGTGTGGCTACTTCCGCGTTTTGTGGCGTATCTCTCTAGATACGCTTTTAGAAATCCTTGTCGGACGCGTTTGGTTCTCCAAACCTTACACTCCCCCTTACAAATAGTAGAAGTGTGTTTATCTAGTGGTATTATAATAAGTGTTTTTATTGGTGACGAGTGCAGGAAACCCCAGGTAGTAAGAAATATTTACAAGACAGAACAAAAACATTTTTAAAAAGAAATTAACTATACAAAACACCACAAGAAATAGCATATGCCTGATTAGCACTCCCACTTGCTCAAATGTGTGCTCCAAGTCGGACAGCGAGAGCTAATAAAAAAATTGCATGTAAAGCCGCTGTGATTGCCACTTGTGAGCACAAAAACCTTGAAAATGTGGGACGGAGTGTGACTGTGAGAGGAAGAATAGAGAGAGAGGGAGGGGGAGTGAGAGAGAGAAGGAGAGACGGAATGAAAGAGGGAGGAAGGGAGACAGAGCACAATTCACACTAGTGCTCTTTCACACTTGCCCCCAGCTCCTCCTTTTTAACAGCGGACATAAGAAATAAGAAATGAGCGTGCTGGCAGGAGCACGGGGCGGGCGAGCACAGGGCATGCCACTTAGCGGCATGACGTAGGGTGAAAGGGCTCATCGGAAACCAGATCCCCCAAGCCCGTTTGTGGGGTCGGCTACGCAATCCTACGGGCTATCAGCCAGGGCAGAGGGGTGGATGTAATTAGACAAATCAGGGCAGCCGCAGTCAAGTCAATTACACAGCACGTCATGAGTGTTCTTTTCCACACGCATCACACCTACACAACACGCCATCTACACAACACGCCATGCGGGTTCATTTCCACACGCATTGTACCTACACAACACGCCATGAGTGTTCTTCTCCACACGCATCACACCTACACAACATGTCATGAGTGTTCTTCTCCACACGCATCACACCTACACAACATGTCATGCGGGTTCATCGCCATTGGCCTGAGATCGCCACTGACCTGTCTATTCACAAGCCATCTGATATTTAAACCCCTAAGGGAGCTCAGCGGACCTAACTGGTTACACACAGGCCTACAGAATACAATGAGGCAGGTTCTAATTGATTCCCTAAGCCGGCTACACAGAAAGCCTGTCGTTAAATATCGACAGTGCATTCACAAAGCAGACACAGCATTCATTATCCTTCCAGCAATGCCGCTTTCGTATTGATACTTGAAGGTGATTCACGGTGAACAATCGGGGAATCTTACCCCTCTTTACCACCACAATGGCCCTGCCTTTGAGTCTTGCAAAGCTATGGAGGACGACCACAGAGCATGTACCAACAGGGCTTATCTTCGTGTGCTGTACTAAACAAAAGCTTTGTCATTTGAAGGGCGTACCCTGCACAAGCACGTCAGTCAAAAAGCATTACCAGCCAGCCTTCCATCAGATCAGGCCCTTTCCAAACCAAATTATAACGGGTGCCTGAATATTTTTCACAAAGATCAAGAATTTACAAAGAGGAATGGAGGTGACCTTATTTTGCCAATTTTACAGCTCAACAAGTTGATTAATCCAAGAAATCCTGAACAGGATAAAAAAAAAGCTTTATAAGACAATCTGTCTAATGCAAGAAAGAGGCCCAAGCCCAGGGGTCAAGAATCTACCCCAGAAACCTCAGAGGTCAAATCCAGTACCAGTTGGGTCAAGGGACATTGAGATTTTCTGGGTTTGGTCATGGGTTCTATGATCATTTTACAGGGGTTTGACACATGGTATACTTAGGAATGTGGGAATATTTGGTTATTTTTATTTAGGAACCTCTGCAAAAACATTTTACCATCATCATAAATGAACTCATGATAATGATAATGCATATTGTATATTGCCAGAGATAAACACATAATTAAACATAGCCAATGTACTAGGTGCTAGATACAGTAATAGTCTACTATAGCCATCCATGTTCTGCCTGTATATTATTATTATTATTATTTTAATTTAATGGGTGTTCTGTCTCATGAAAGACCAGACCTTGCCAAAGCATTTTTAATTTGTTTTTGTAAGTTGGGCAAATTTTGTTTGGAGTTTGTAGAAAGGTTTTGTGAACGACGCAGTAGAGGGGGATGTTGAGAGGGACATCTCTACGTGTACAAAAAGCCATTCTTCACCCGCACAGCAGAACACCGCTGTTCTCTACCTTAGTTATTCACTCTGGGTGCCGTAAACCGCGGTTTTGATTTATGTCCCCTCCCTGAAAGCCCGGGTTTCTTCAGGGATGCACAAATGCGCCCCCCTCCCCCCCGCCCCCAATTCGGCAACCACCGTTCTGGAAGGAGCGGCTCCCTCTCTCCCCCCCTCCTCTTCTCCTCTCCTCCTTTCACCATCCATCTCTCTGCATTACCATCTCTTTTTTTCCTCTCACTTCAGTCCCTCGGCTCAAATACGCACCCCCATCTCTCTCTCTTTGATGACTTCCTCCTGTACCCATACTTTATCCCAGTATCCTCTCTCCTTTCACAAGTTTTTCCTTGTTCTTTGTCCCTGGGCTTCCTCCTCCTGCTCTACGATAGACCCTTTCTTACAATAGAGTCACTCAGTCTCCTCGGATACTCTGACGGCAGCCATGTTGGGGGGTATGGAGGCCTGAAAGTCTCTGCCTCTGCCTAGCGCTGCTTCTCTGACACCGTTGTGCTGCAGCTGAGGAGAAGACAGTAGCAGGAGTAGCGGCAGACACAAAATAAATAAAATAATAAAAAATAAAATAAAATACAATTTGCTAAAACTGATCAGATTGGGACAATGTTACATTGTTAATTAATTTATTTTTATTTTTCCCTCTTAATTCATGGCAGGCTGTCACATATTGTGCAGAAAGTTCCATTAACTCTGGTACTTCTCCCAAATATCTAATTGTTCATCTTGTGTTCTGCTGTTATATGATGCTATTTTTTTTAAATTTTACATAGGAAAGCTTCTCTTAAAGAAACATATGTGGAATTCTGTCTCTATTTCTCCTGATCCACAATGTTCACATGTTCTCTCCTCTCTGGGCTTCCACGTTTTCCTATGGCACCCTTTTTCTATTTCCAGATTATGATCACTGAGTCTGTACATTGTTAAAGTGCGTCTCTGTTTGGGATTTTTTATACTAACCAGGTACTGAGCTAATGTATATTTTCTGTTCAGTGATAACATTCCAATTTATTAATGTAGTTTATTTCCTTCATCCAATTATCAAAGTAATTATTTTTGTTCTTGTTATCCATTATTTTTAGTTCTGTTTTGAAGATGGTACATATCTTTGATATGTTTCAGGGGGTCTGTCTCTGGGCAGAGGCAGTTACTCATGAATGCTCTGTGCTGGTAGGATTCAGGATCAGCTTGTGCTAAGTGAGCCTGGAATTTAATAGCCCTTTTTTATCATGGGGAGGGACAAAGGGAATTTACCCAGTTCTGCTCTGCAGGCATGGGTGGGCTATTTCTATGAACATTGAGGATGTCTTTGCAGAACTCAAGGTGTAGCTTTTCTATGGGATTTGTGTCCCATGATTGTGTCTTTGATTAAGAGGTGGGCCCCATATCTCACTCCCTTATAGAAGAATAGGTTGAATGACATTGTTGAATATCTTAAGCCAAATTTTAATTGGAGGATTGAATTTGTTTAATGACCTTCTGATGCTATAATAGGCCCTACATGCTTTATCTGTCAATGCACTTATAGCTTTGTCAAACCTTCCAGAAGCACTGATTATTATGCCTAGATAATTGTACTCCATAGTGTGTTGTAATTTAGTTTCTCCTATAGTAAATTGGTATCCCTGGGATCTGGCCTTTTTTTGGAACACCATAATCTTGTTTTTTTCTAGGTTAATTTTCAGTGCCCAATCTTGACAATAGTTCTGTAGCAATTCTAGGATCTGTTGTAACCCATGTTCTGTAGGGGACATCAAGACTAGATCATCTGCATACATGAGGAATTTGATTTATTTTCTTGTAAATCTAGTCCAGGACTAGGAGAGTTTAAGTGTAGTGGCCAATTTGTTAATATACGTATATGTTGAACAGCCCTGATTAACTCCTCGCCCTTGATTGAAATATTCTGTATTTGTGTTTCCAATTTTCACAGAGCATGTATTTTCTGAATATTTAGATTTAATTAGGTCATATAGTTTTCCACCAATGCCACTTTGAAGGAGTTGAAAAAGTAATCCATTGTGCCAAATTGAATCTAAAGCTTTTTTTATATCTACAAAGCAGGCAAATATCTTTCGTTTGTTTTTGTTGTGGACGTGATTCTTGATAAGGGTATGTAAAGTGTAAATATGGTCTGATGTTTGATGTTTGGGTAAGAAGCCTATTTGACTTTTTGATAGGGCATTGTGTTCAATAAGGTATGTCGATAATCTGGAATTGAATATGCTCCAGAAGACTTTTCCAAGGTTACTGTTAACACAGATCCCTCTGTAATTGCTAGGGTCAACTTTGTCTCCGCTTTTAAATATGGGAGTAATGAGACCTTTATTCCAAATCACAGGGAAACATCTGGTTTTCAGCACCAGGTTGAAAAGTTTTAGAATAGAAAGCTGAAGTTTAGGACTGCTGTGCTTCAACATTTCTGAATTGATCCTGTCAGTTCCACAGGCCTTTCCATTTTTAAGGGCTTTGAGTTTTGGTTTTAATTCTTGGATAGTAATGGGATAATCAAGAGCACATTGATTATCTTTTATTGCAGTTTCCAATGCTTTCAGTTTTTATATAACTAAGGTCTGATTGGGGGTTAAACCTTGGCATTCTGGATATTTATAAAGATCTTCAAAGTATCTTTTCCAGATGTTGCCATTTTTAAGTGGAGTAGTTTCTGTTTGATGATTTGTATACATTTTTTTCCATAATTGCCAGAAGGTATTTTGATTGACAGCCTTTTCGATTTTGGTTAGTTCATTCTCCATATATTGTGATTTTTTTCACCTGGAATTTTTTTTAAATATTGTTTTAGGGCCTGGAAGTATTCGAGGCGTCCCTCTTGGTCATTTGGGTTTCTATGTTTTTTGTTTGACAGTTTTCTTAAGTTCTTTTTTGATGAAGCACATTCCTTATCAAACCATTTTTCTTTTTGCTTTGTGTTTGGTTTTTTATTTCTTGACATTTTCAATTTAGATTTATTTGCCAATTGTATAAATATGTTAGTCAAATCGCATGTGGCTAAATTTATGCTTTTTTTGTTAATTTCATATTGTGTGTTTAAAAATGTATCTATCATGTCCTGAATTTCATCACAGCACAATGCTGCATTATAGTAATTAATGCTCTGTTCTGTCCATTTGTATGTCCTCGGGAGAGGGAAAAGGTCAGGTTGTATGTTTGGTTTCTCAGTGTGTGTCACTGATTATTTAAATACAAGATTGTTTGGCAGTGGTCTGATATGGGAAGTTGAGGTAAAACTGAGGTAAAATCTACCGTTTTAGCATGCCACTTCGCCAGTTGCCACCTAACTCGAAAAAACAACTTTAAGCGAACTTGAAAATACCATAGCTGCACGTAGCTATGCAGCGAAGGGACGTAAGACTATAGCTACTTCTCACATAACGTCAACCTTCCAAAACACCATTTAGGCTAAATGTATTTCCGTGTGTATGGGTGTGCTTCACGAAGACACATAGGCTAATTTAGATAAATATTATTTTATAATAAAAGAAGAAAAAATAAATGCTTGCTATTATTATATGCGGGCCTGGGCCGGTCGCACCGGTTGCCCCCCCCCCCCCCAAAAGATGGCCCTGTTGATGACTTACAGCCATTTAGCCAACCATGTATTCCATACTATTCACATGTAATTTACAGCTTAATCTAGTCCCATTCCCCAAATCCCATAGAGATCAATTCAAATGCAGAGCCTATAGTATACTTGAATAAAAGTAAAAGTACTGTCTTTACTGTAAAAATACTCGGTTAAGTACAAATTTTTCAAAGATCTACTCAAGTACAATTAACAGAGTACATGTAACTTGTTACTACGCACCTCCGCAAACACACAGATACACACAGACACGCACATACACACACGCAGACACACACTAACAGACACGCACACACAGACACACACTCACAAGCACGCACAAACTCTCTCACACACACACACACACACACACACACACACACACACACACACACACACACACACACACACACACACACACACACACACACACACACACACACACACACACACACACACACACACACACACACACACACACACACACAGTGCAAATGGACTTGCCCTGACATCATGTGCTTTCCCGAGAAGGGCAGCGTATTCCCCAAAGCACAGGAAGAAGAAGAAAGGATGAAGCAGAAAAAGAGATTGGGTATTATCGGCTCAGCACGTCCTCTCCCCTCCCTCTACCTTGCTCCCTCTCTCTCTCTCTCGCTCTTTCCTTCACTATCGCCTTCAATATCCCTCTCTTTCCTTCTCACTCTTTCCCCATTTCCTTCACTCTTCATCTTTTGCTTTTCCTCTTCTCCCCCATCTTATCTTCATCACTTAAATGTTAAAAAACCCTCGTTTCCCGTTTCCCTGGCAACCAACCACACAGCAAGGGTCGGGTGTCGGAGCGATGCCTCGCTGTGTTGCCATAGAAAAGAAAAAAACACATCTGTAGAAGGTGGTGTGATCTTTGCCATTTTAGAATAAATGTTTTAAAAACATCCCAAGCACTATCCACAGATCAACATCAGCTTGCTTAACCTCCCAAGACCCGATAGTTCATTTTGAGTCTCTGGCCTTAATCTCAAGAACCATATTCTATTATGCTGAAACTAACACTGCAAGGGACCTTTAATAAGAAGAAAATTTATAATATTTAAAAAAATATTTTCACTGCAACCAACATGTTTTTTTTGTCGTCCAAGACACTTGTATTATAACCCAAAAATTTCAATACTTAAGCTTTTTTTCTGCCAGATCTCAGGAGGATAAGGACAGCCCCCACCCTTTGGATTTCTTACACCAAAAGGTCATTATTTTGAACAAGAACGTATCACATTGAACTATGTTGGAATTCATTTATTTAGATTAATATTCTTGAATGATGACCAAAGGAACACAAGGTGCTTGGTGCTTGGTGCTGTCAGGAAGTACCTATAATAAAGGGCAATCAAATGTTGATTTTTTTATTTATTTTTTTATTTTGTTTCTGATTTTTCCCCATTTTTCTCCCAATTTAGTAGCCAATTGAACCCCTATTCTAATTCAATTCCCCCCATGTAGCAACCGCTAGAGAATCACCGCTACACAACCCCGTCAGCCGGTGGTAGGACGGGAGGGCGCCACGTCCTCTTCAGGGTGCGACTCCTCCAAGCTCCTGACCGTGATTCCAGCTCGCCCAGGGCCGCTATACGTGCAGCGATTCTCTCCGAGCCCCTCCCCCCACCCGGAAGCAGCCGCCAATTGCTGCTCCCACAGGGCGCCGGCCATGCTCGGATCTGGCAGGACCGGGGCGTGAACCCCAATCCTCGGAGCACAACCGCACCGACTGAAAGTCTGTGCTTTTACCGCTGTACTACCGCGATGCCTTTCAAATGTTGATTTTTAACACAAACGCAAGTAAAAAATTCTGAATACTGTGAATCCCACTTTATCGTACACTGAATTAAGAGGTTAGATCACCACAACACTCCTACTTGACCTATGGTTTACACCATAATGTTTTTCAAAATGATACTGTACCGTAAGTGGCTTCGGTGCCTGTATAATGTTCACAAATAAACCATTTAATTCTCATTATATCTTATCCATCCACTGCTCAAACATTTCCCATTCACACGCCCCTGAATATGGATGCAAGACGGCTTCACCAACAAAAATGGCGGCTTGACTCCCACAAGACAGTGGACAAGAGGCAATCAGAATTCAGAAGGCAGGAATGTCAATGGCCAGAGTCCACAGAGACACCTTGATGTGCTCCGCTTGACAATATCACGGCAGTATTGGAGATGCATTGCACCAAAAGCACACACAATAGCCAGGAGACGGCACCCTTGAACGAGATCGGCATAGCTGATTGCGGCATCTGCACATGCACAGGTTCCTGCCGCCCTTACTGCAGCTGGGTATACCCGTGGCTGTTTCGCCTTCTACACAGTGACACAGAGGCTTAAGCTCAAGGCACCCTCGCAAGGGTTCTCAAAACAGCAGCCCAATTTGCATAATTGCACGGCCCATTTACAGACTAATAAAGCCCCTTCATTGTCCTGTCATCTGGTGACACTGAACTAGACACCACCGGAGTAATTTTTGTCTTTGCACTGACAGGAAAATAAATGGACTTTATGAGTTTGAAAATTGGACCACCCACTTATGCAAATACATCAGTTGGCGAACCTCTGCACCGGGGCCAATGGAGTAGGCACGTTGCCATGGCACAGAGTCCCAAACACAAGGCAATAGAGGGTCCCATGGAGACGATCCATCAGAATCCTATCAACACGCCGACCGGCGATATGCTGGATTTGGCAAGGAGGAAGAACTCCTGCTTATTCTTGCACGCCGTTTGACGGGGAGGTCGTCCTATTCAACCAAACCCCCGATAGAGCAGTGGTTTTTAAAACACCCTGAGCCAACAACAAATTTACTGAGTGAATCTGTTTTCTTTTACCCCAGCATTTAGACGACCATATGGACAAACACGTTTAAAAAGATTAAATTCCGTATGTCAAAACGCCTGTGTAAACTGTGACGGATGCATTGCATTGGCCTGATCACATTTTACTGGGCAGAATGGCAAAGAACACAATATTAACTTGCAGCCATGCAGGTACTCTCTGGACCGGTGGGCATGTACGTACCAGGAGTACATCTGCTGCATTCTCCCGCTGCAAACCGCAGTGGTCTCAGCCGTCTGATAGGCATCCGTCCGATTATCTGACAATACATGAGTCACTGGGACCCTCTCTAAAGAGCCAGCCGGGGATTTCAAACTGTGGCCCTCAGCAGAGCGCGCACCGCTCCCTCGACACAGCGCACCGTTATCCTTCTGAGCTAAAGGCCACGGTGCACAAGCAAGGGAACCATCTGCACTCTAACTGCTTCTCCGAGGGTCACGTTCTGTAGCGGACGTAGTCATAATTCATATCTCTAGACCGTGCTACACGTACAATGTACCAAAAAGCACACGCACACTTTGCTGACCTATAAGCAGAAGCTTATCGCTGAGTGGAATATGGTTTATGATTAATGATATCCCGGAGAGAAATAAACACGCAGGTCATGGTCAGTGTCAGGTCGATTGCGATCGATAGCTTCACTCGAGGGCACGTGAGATTTCTTTTTTTTTTTTACGTCGTTTCTGAGAAAAAGGGATCCCACACTCATAATCATCATAATTGAATTTGAGGATGTCTGTTTTTGTGTTAACAATGTGTCCGAATATTATGTGCTTTTCTGTTTTGTCTAACAAGGGGACAAGGCTTCTTTGGCTTGCTCCAAGCTGCAGTCGCACTAACGTTTGTCATTCAGTATCTTTCAAGTAGTTTCAAAAAGATTTACAGCTTTCAGATGTGAATGTTGTGTAGCGCTCGTTGCCTTTCTCTTGATAATATTTCCCCAAACCTTTTTAAACAATGTATTTCCAACCCTGAAAATTGCTAATTATTATGCCACTCCACCAGAATAAAACCAGACTGAAAAAGTGGAACAGCAGTCAGGTCACATAATGTTACTGTTGAAGGTTTGATTGAGGCACTGTTTCACCGATGTAGCTTAGTAAAGCACAAACACATCCAAGCAGAGAGAAGTAGAAAAATAGAGCTCACACACTATTGATGCTCCAAAAACAAATTTTATCATTTTTATAGAAACTTATGATTTTATATTTTTATTATTGTAGGACACATTGTTTTAATCCATGTGCACGTGATAAAGATCTGACCTGACAAAGATACATTGGATTGAAATTCTGCATTAGTGGTACATTAGGCAAGCTTTATTTTTCTTTTTTTGGTGATCATTTGTTTTATTACTTTGCAACAAAAAAAAAAAGGAAAGCTGATCAAAAGTGACAGAGAAAATAAAAATACATATATAAATAGAAAATAGAAAAAAAACATACAAAAACACAAATACATCCAATCAGAACTAGACACACAAAGTGACAGAGCTTAATGACATCTACAAGAGATATCATTAGGTTTTAGCAGATCTATAAATGTTTCCACACGCAAAATTATAGCTCCCACACAATTTATAGGATAATAAAGGGCAATTTTTTAATTTAAAATCCATCTTTGCGACACTATCATGTTCCAAATCCCAGCTAGGCTTCTGTGGAACTATGACAAGCTTTATTAATGCAGGCTATAGAGCGGTCAAATTAAATAATATTTTGGAAATAGTTGAGCCATGTATGTTGAGGCAAAACATCAGGAGTAAGCGGAGGATGGAGGATAACCTTTCTGGCAGCTGTCAAGCCAGGCTGAAATATTTTCTTTTGTATTAAAGTGAAAAGGAGGGAGGAGTCATCACAGTAGAAATTTGCGCTTCATTATTCCTTATGGCAGTTATTTATTTTAACCCTTTATCCATTTTTGCATGACCAAAACTACTACCGTAAATACTATATACCTGTATACAGGTACCTGCTACGTAAACCATCCTGGATAAGGGTGTCTACTAATCAATGAAAATAAATAAAATAGAAAAGGGAGTCAAAGAATGAAATGACATCGAGAAATACTTTAAAGGGTGCAGCAAGAAGTGTGTGACTGACGGCTGAGGGGAACAATGCCATTTGTCCTATGTTAAAGATGGGGGGATTTGTAGACAAAGATCATTTGTCAAAATGCCATACGAGGGCCTGTGCAGCAAGTTAAAGTAGAATCTGTCCTCTCCTTCATCCACCTCCCCATCCTCCCCTCCCACCTTCACTCCATCACTCCATCTCTCCATCTCTCTTTCTCCTTCTCTTATCCTTTCCTAAGCTCTGCCCATATGGAAATTTAATATACTGCAGTATATTTTAAATATATTGTGAAGATAATTTTGATATATTTACAATATACTGCAGTATATTCTTTTTCCATAAGGGTGCAGTTTAATTTCTTCCCCCCAGCCAAACCAGAACCACTGTAACACCATATTAAACCAATGAAGAACAAACCTCAAGCCTTTTTCAGTTTCCTGAGGTGCTTTTCAGACATGAAGTACTCTCTCGCTCTCTCTTTTGCTCTCTCTTTCTCTCTCGTCTCTTGCTATCTCTCTCTTTCACTACCTTCTTGCCCATTCTCTCTGTGTTCTTCACTTCTATGGACCCCCTCCCCTTTGTAAGTCAATTAAAGTCAGATCTGCCTGGCGATCCTACCTCTCCAAAACATCCTATAATCACAAACCACATCCACCATCAAACGCAATTGAAGATGTCTCTTCAGTCACACAGTAAAACTGTGGCATTTCCTGAGATTATTAACCGAGTGGGAGACCTTTGCCTTCCAAACAGATGCTTTTTTGCATACCAGCACCTATGAATATTGCATTTCCGCACAATACACTGTCAATCAGAAAGAGATAAAAGAACAAAGCTAACAGAATGTTGGTGTTTGAAACATTTATGCGGCTGAACAGATGGTATAGGTTAGAAACTTATTTCACAGGACAACTAAAATGCATTTGTGACTATTTTTATCCCTTTACCTTTTTTGTCACAACTACTTTTCAGAAAAAATAGATTTTATACTGGAGAAAGTTTCCCCACCCAGTGCAAGAACTTTAATTTAGTTTGACCTGATATGAAAAAGAGAAAACTTGGACCAAAATGCAGACTTATTTCAAACAATATCAATTCCAAGTGCTGTTGAGTTCACAAAATGTATTCTTAGAAGTATCTAGTTTAGTAAGAGACTAATTCTTATTGGGGTACACAGGGATAGCACAGCCTCTATCAGATAGTGCCATACCAGATTAATTTTATCCAATCTTAGATCAGTACTTGCATAAATACTGAATGCTGAAAGAAAACACTCCTGTTGCCTCATGAAGGAAGAAGATTGTGCTTGCAGGCTAACACATTTCAACAACTTGAGTCACAGCACCCACCTCTATCAAGCAATGCATGCATTGTTTTCTAAATTAGGCAGATGAGACAACTTCATTTTCAAAATGAGATCAACTGCGATCTAGACTGGGTGGAGCCCTGTCACTTCTAAAATGACACTTCTGCAATGACATCTACTCACCTTAAAGAGTTGCACAGTTAAAAGTCTGTCTTCAGCTACCCTGCTTAAATCATCCTCATCAACAGCCTAGCAAATACAATAGACTTCTTTTCACTTCTGTGTGATTACATATGCAATTGAACTCCCAACAGAGCTTAACGGGCCTAATGTAATATATCACATTCAGCATAAAAATCCTGGCGTATAAATGTCTGGCTGGAACGATCTGAACCATCCATCCATTATCTAACCCGCTTATTCCTGGTCAGGGTCGCGGGGGCTTGGAGCCTATCCTTCCCAGCATGCATTGGCTGTAAGACAGGTCGCCAATCCATCGCAGTGCACACGCACCATTCACTCACACCTACAGGGAGTCTCCAATTAACCTAACTGGCATGTCTTTGGACTGTGGGAGGAAATCGGCCAGGATTCAAACCCAGGACCTTCTTGCTGTGAGGTGAAAGTGCTATCCATTGCCCCCTGATCTGAACCATGAAAGTGCAATAGCTTCTAAACCAACTAGGCAAGCTTCCCTTTTTCATGCTGTGGTTTGGTTTAGGCACACTGTGAATTTTGTCAAGTAAAAAAAATATAATTGCTCCTGTCTAGTCACTGTGAAGCTTTCAAGTTTCAGCGGAACATGATGATCGCAAAACCGCCAAAAGCTCTAGTGGCCAGTCCACAGGCACAGGATTGCTTGAACCAAACTTTTTCTTCTGCTGTATGTAAAGGAAGCCATTGATGTAAGGTTACTGCGATCTCACAGATAGTACATCTCGAAGGGGAGTCATCGCATTTGCCTGAAACTGAAAAATGTCCTTTCCTTAAACCGTGTACGAACAAGCCTGAACGCACCAGGAACCTTGCTAGAGGTTATTTCTCTTGTTTTGGCCCAGCACGTCACCGATATCAATCTCCCGAGTTTCTCAAGAGCGTACCCAAAGAGATGGAGGCAGTAGCAGGTGGGCTGCAGAGATGCCGTTTCATTTAGATCCAGATATCTGAAATAAACATTCTTTGTTGCCTTTGGCAACTCAAATTATTTCACAATCCAGGAGCCTTTTAGCTTAAAGCCGCGGAACCAATTTAAAATTGATTGAAATTTCATGAAGGGACAGGCTGTCTGGTCGCCAGATACTTTGGAATTCTAATTTATAGAACACATTGAACTCCCCTGTATTGTATAATATATACCTTTAAACTAATACAATTGCTCAGGGGGAAAAAAAGTTTTTTTTTATATAATTTTATTTCCCAAAAGCATATTTGTCAAAATTACTGCCACCACTGTGTTTGGCACTTTACATCCGCCTTTACAGTGCATACTAAAACTGCTGTTTAAAAGGTATGGGGGAAACTGCTCTGTTTTATTTGTTTTTTCATCAAAGAGCGTGATGATGTCACCCAAAATGATGATGTCACCCAAAAATGTGAAAAAAACTTCCGCAGTAGCATACATCGATGTATGCTTCACCGGAGGGGAGGAAAAGCAGAGTTTGAAGCCACTTCGCTGGTCTTCTACAGTGGAGGGAGGGAGGAACGAAAGATCAGTTTCCGGGGCACAGAGTAGAGGAGTGGCAGTGGAGGAGGAAAGGTTGCATTTTTCGACTATTGGGACACACCCATGGTGCTGTTTAGCTGAAGTAATCAGAAAGTAGATCAGTGCTGGAACACAGCTGGCACAAAAAGACATGAAGTTCTGTTTGGCTATAACGTCCACATATTAGCCTGCCTTTACACATGCACTTAACGGTTAGTCAAATGTTATTAAACAGCAGTTTGCAGATCTAGATACAAATTGAGATTTATTCGAGTCTAAAATGAGTGAGATTTAGAGACATAAAAAGAAAAACATTGATGTATGCAGACAGGATTGGGGCAGCAAGGGCTGAGGCAGAGAATGGCCATTACACGATAGAGGCGGATAAAACACTTTCTCTACACTTTCTATTCATCTGGTGCTGGATAACACCGTTGGCCAATAACATTTTATGATTTAATTTGCAGTGTACAAATGTGAATGCTTCTGTCTCCATATTAAGTAAACAAATTCTAATAAAAATTACATTCCAAAAACAGTATACTAAATACATACAGATGTAATACGGTAGACATTGCACAACACTTAGGAGAGATATATGCAATTGTAAAGACAATAGGTTCAAAGGTCACTAATTCATCAGTATACAGTAAACAAGATTTTTTTCCCCTGTGGACTAGTTCAATATTGGGTGCTGTGTGAACACCTCGTAATGAGAACATGAACAGGAGGGGTTTTGGGGTATTCCTGCTATCCTCGTCCATGTGCATTTGTATTTTGGTTAGTTCTTCACCATCTGCTTCATATTTAACAAACCCCCAGCAACCCCCCCCCCCCCCCCAAGGCTATGTCTCTGAGATCAAATTAACTTTCCTAATCAAAGTCAATACATTCATATTTTATCTACTGAAAGTAAAACTGAAATAATCATTGAAATGATGGAACAAACATCACCATGTGGGTGGAAGTATACTTCATTTGAGTCTCAAAAGCACCTGCAGATCTCACTGCAGAGACATACACACATTCATACACACACACACACCCCTGCAGATCTCACTGCAGAGACATATACACACACACACACACACACACACACACACACACACACGCAAACACACTCACCTGCAGATCTCACTGCAGAGACATACACACATTCACACGCATACACACTTTCATACACACACACACACACACACCCCTGCGGATCACACTGCCCTGGTGCTCTCACAAGGAGACACACACACGCGCACGCGCACGCGCACGCGCACGCGCACGCACGCACACACACACCCCTGCGGATCTCACCGCCCTGGTGCTGCTCCCACAGACAGAGAGAGACACACACACCCCTGCGGATCTCACCGCCCTGTTGCTCCCACACAGTAGGCCTACCTCTCCAGTAATGGCTTACCATCAGCTAGAACAGCGCAATCACGTTCCAACCAAAACAGAATAGACGTGGTCAACATTTGTCTCATTGTGATATCAGATTTAACGAACATTGGGTGCGGCGCTGTTATTAATAAACTCACTTTCCAATCAGACTCAGTTCTAATGGATTTAACTGCCTCCCCGCTGAAGGCAATCAAGAGAAAAGCTCATTAATTCATAAATAACAATATAATCTGGTCTTTTGAGCGCTATAGGCTGGAGTTTCAATATAGCAATAAACATGAAATGATTGGTCATAGTTACATACCGTTTCTTCCCCTTTGCGTTAAGAATAAAAGAAGAAAATGAAATTATATAAAATGAGAATCTGTAGAGATTAACACCCATTTAACAGAAAGCAATGTACAAGTTTCATTGAATACCGTTAAAAAAGAAGTGCCGCGAGCGATAGGATGTGGTTTATGAAACGACAAAATGGGGGTGAATTGTAAACAGCAGATGCTCACGGGGCACTGGAGGTTTCCAGCTTGCTAATTTGTCTTAAATGCATTTGCATTTGCAGATCTGCAGTCAAATGAAGCACCCAGCGTTTCCACTGCCCTCCTAACTCTGTGCCACTGGCATTAAAAAAGGATTCAGCATCATTTGGCAGCCTAGCCTGCCAGTTACTGTGGTATTCCATTGGGACAACAAAGTGTCATGTTCTTGTATCGCCAATACCCCGTAGTACACGGTGGCTTCCACGCGTACAGCCGCGTAATGTGTCAGACTCATAAGCTAAGGTACTATGAGCTTTAGCAGATGGACATGAACTGATATGAGATTTTGGCCAAAAGGCCAAGGATGCATTGAGCTAATAAACAGACTGCCCCTTACTTCTGACAAGACATGATCTCATGAACCAATCAGATCTCATGTCGGCGATGCTGCAATTTGGAAGGGGTGATAATCTGAAGAGTCCTTTGAGGGTGCATCGGTAAACTTACTTGCTGACTCAATGCTAGCTAGAACTGGCAAGATCCAATCAGATTCCAGGATTTCAGCAGAGACCTCACAGGCAGTAATTTCCCACATTAGCAGGTGCTCTCAAGATAGACGCTATACCTATAGCACTGCCGTCGCACAAAGCGCTTAATTCACCCATTTTGTAGGGAAAGGGGAAGCCTTTCAGTGTGGATTAGAACACAATGGTGCTGTCTGTCTGCAGGTACTTAGCTTTTCTTTAGTAAGCCGCACTTACACAAAGAAGGAGACACAGGACCAGCAGGCTCACCGGGACAAAATCACCCACGAATGTTTGCTGAGGTGGGGGGGGCTCAGCCTCTGTTTGCTGTCTGGTGGAGAGGGAGGGGGGGGGGGGGGGGGGCTCAGCCTCTGTTTGCTGTCTGGTGGAGAGGGAGGGGGGGGGGGGGGCTCAGCCTCTGTTTGCTGTCTGGTGGAGAGAGAGGGGGGAGGGGGGGGGGGGCTCTGCCTCTGTTTGCTGTCTGGTGGAGAGGGAGGGGGGGGGGGGGGGGCTCAGCCTCTGTTTGCTGTCTGGTGGAAGAGGGGGGGGGGGGGGGGGGGGGGGGGCTCTGCCTCTGTTTGCTGTCTGGTGGAAGAGGGGGGGGGGGGGGGTGGCGGTACAAGGAGAAGATGGTGAGGGAGGCAGAGACAGCAGGAGACAAATTGGAAGGTAAAAAGTGATTCTTTAAAATGCAATTTTCTTCACCCTGGCATTGAAAGGCTGATGGCTGATGGGTGATGGGTGATGGGTGATGGGGGGGGTGAGCAGCAGAGGGCAGAGGATCACACTGCACTGCAGAGATACTGAGACAGCACTGTGCACACACACACACACACACACACATTTACATGCATGAACCACTCAACCTCAAGGCCAGCTACACTAATACTCAGCCTACAAAAACACACAGACACACATGAACAAAAACACACAGGTTGGCCTGGTTGCCTTTGTGAATAGTAGATAATCTGATGTTCAGCTACTCCACTAACTGCCGGTCCAGAGGAAGCTCAAACAGCGGCTTTCACAAGGCTGTGTACCTGACAAGAGGTCTGTGTTATGTTCTCTGCCCAAAGCCCCTTTTTTCCCCCAATCAGCAGCACATCAGTTCCCCTTTTTTATCTTGCACCCAAGAAAATGTTCTCTGACTTCCCAAGACAGTAAAAACGACAGACAAAACAACCGGAGGTAAACAAAAAAACAAGACACATCTTTACATCTTTACAGAGCAATTGTATATTTGTGTATAATAAGCACATGAGACAAAGCTTTGATCTGTTGAGATACAAAACTACAGCAATGTATTGTCATTAATAGGTAATATAACAGCAGTACTATTTGTTATAGTAAAAAAATTAAAAGAGCTCCTCTGGAGCTCAAATGAACTCAAGAGGTAGATAATAGCAAATTATGAATATCTCTCATTTGCCTCCCATTTCTTACTCTTTTGTTAATCTCATTTAAAAGGGCTGTAAAATACATTTTACAAACACAGAGAGTAGCCTAGTGCATTTTGGTATTTCTGGGTGTCTGACTCTAGTCTTCCCTTTTGAAGAAAATGCATCCACTTAAATGCGTATACATAAATGCAAATAAACAACCAAAACCACACAGGGATATACTACAAATCAGGATAGCTGGATGACTGCGGAGTTAGCTAGATAACTGCACTGAGTAAAACCCGGAACCATCCCAAATATGGAACATGGATCTAAGTAAAAACATCTGTTCCGGGTTTTACTCAGTGCAGCTAACCAGCTAACTTGGTAATCCTGCTTCGCAGTATACACTCCTGTTCTCTGAATTCACAATGTTCTCTGTTGGGGTTTCCACTGGCTAATAGCCTTATAACGTAATAAATGGCATTGGTACAAAGGACTGAGGTGAGCCTATACTACGCCGTTTTTCGATGCCGCGGCGGTTGAATGGATGTCAATCAGGGGTGCGTTTCCCGATAAAGATCAATCTTAGGGTTAAGTGCGATTTCAACGAGCGATTCTACAATGGTTCTTTAATTTGTAACACGCGTTTCCCAAAACAGGTCTTAAAGCGTGAACGCGAAGTCACCTCTTAAGTGCTACTTAACCCGAGGTGTAAAATCCGGGTTCAGAAAGTAAAAAGTCCTCCCCAGTATTTAGTTCCAATCACCTGGATTTGCTAATTAGCACATTTCTTCAGCCAGGAGGTGGAACTAATTAGTGAAATCAGCTGGCTGAGTTCATGGGTGGAAGAAACACATAGCAGGACTTTTCCTTTTTGATCCCTGGATTTTACATCTCTGTACTTCTGTCTGTGGTGCTGCTGGTACGGGAGGAGGGGCGATAGATTGGGAGACGCGAACCCCCTGTATTGCCCAATACATGGCCGGTTAGGCACGTCAAAGTTTCTTTTGAAATAAAATATTTTTCCCACTGATTTTACTTGTCTCAAAATTATTTATTTATAGGGCTATTTAAGGAATGGCTTGTGTGGGTAATTTCCAAATATATAAAAATAAGTAAATTAAAAATAAATAAACGTAAATATTGTTGCATCTAATATCACTACAAAAAAAACAATCAGTGGTTATGGTAACCGTAAAATGAAATGAACACTAACACGAACAATCTAATAAAGTATGTGATTTATGGGCTTCTAAAACGCACTTAAGTCTAAGACTGGTCTGGAGTAATCGTTTATCTACGAGCGTTTCAAAGAGCGTCTTAAATTAAGATGCTTTTGGGAAACGCACCCAAAGTTCAAGAAGCTTCGTACGAAGAGTTTTACGACGTATTAGCCTTACGATGCTTTTGGGAAACGCACCCCTGCATAACGAGTAAAATTCTGAGGTTGAAATCTCACGCACCATTTTCCTTCCATAATAACGTCCACGTTACTTAGCTAACCTAATGTTTGCCAGGTAAAATTGACAATGTGGCTACCTGGCTGATGCAGAAATTAGCGCGCTGCATGAAACAAAATAGCTTTCTATAAAGTTAACGCTAGCTACGATTAAACCAAATCCAGTTGTAGCTAAAATCCATTGAATTTGACAATTAAGGAACTGTGGCTAATATTAACATTGATTAGCGGATTCCTTACCTTGATCCCTCAGCTTGACCAGCTCTCAACTGATGATTTTGCAGCCCCACCGGCAGGTGTTGTGCCGTTTTTCGACTCCCCTGCATATCTCAACGCCACTTCATGCATTCGTCAAGCTACGCGATGCTATGAACGCCCTGCGCTTTTCTTTTGCTTAATTTCTCCAGTTAAAATTAAAACGATAATACTGTGGCTTGTGGTACGAGCATAGCTATGACCCATGAAATAGATTGTTCTATTGATTCTGGTCGACCAAAATAATTGCAAAGAGTAGCCTAGTTAACGATCTTTTTCATTGGTAGACAGAGGGTGGGATATCTTTCAAGTGTCACAAAGCGAAGTGCAAGGTCTGACACTGAAAACAAAATTACGCTGCAGTGTCTTTATCACATCGTGACTTTTTGTAATTGTTTTTTTGTCAATCAATAGAAGAATTACAATTAATGGTTTATAGCTCGATGCATACCCAAACAATTTATTCTGAACTACACATGTAAGAAC